>BJBW01004124.1:1536-68407 GCA_004320125.1 Scolopax mira | reverse complement strand
CACCACTCTCTGGGTCCGGCCCTCCAGCCAGTTTTTAACCCAGCAGAGGGTATTCCCATCCAAGCCCTGGGCAGCCAGTTTCTCCAGGAGGATACTGTGGGAGACTGTATCAAAGGCTTTGCTGAAGTCCAGATAAACAACATCCACAGCCTTTCCTTCATCCAGCAAGCGGGTCACTTTGTCATAGAAGGAGATCAGGTTTGTCAAGCAGGACCTGCCCCTCATGAACCCGTGCTGGCTGGGCCAGATCACGTGGGTGCCTTTCATGCGTTGCATGATGGCACTCAGGACGATCTGTTCCCTACATTATGACATGTAGGGGAAGAACATTTGGGTGTTGCACAAGGCTTATTATGAGGTGTTTAGAGGAAGGAAAAAGGAAAGGAAAGAGAGGCCTTCAGGTGGTTTGCATAAATACAAAGATGGGAGAACAGAGGGCTAAGGGTACAAAAGAGAGTGGCTGTATGTAAACAAACAAGTTATTGGTCTATACCCATGTCTGGCCACATCCTGCTCCTGATCAACACAATCTGTCTTATCATCTTATTAAATTCCATATCTGAATATTTTCCTGGTCAAGGGCCTCTCTCTTCTGTGTATACATGTGAGTATGGTGGTCTGAGTGCCAGCAAGCAGTCAGACCAGTGGTCCAAGGTTTGCATGTTAGTGGTGCCAACACCTGGAGCAAGTGCAGGTGTGCAAGGAAGTGCATGAACACTAGTGAAGATCAAGCTGGATGAGCCAGAAACTAGGTCAGGTGACCTTGTAGCTAGGGAAATAGTATTTTTCTCTAAAGTCAAGACCACAAGAGAGGCCAGTTATTAGAGGGATGAGAGGAGTCCCAGCCAGCTGCTGGAGAGACCATGGGGTCTGAGGATTGATTGAGACATCTGCTTGCATATGTGTGTATGTCTCTAAAAGTGAACTACCTGGAAAGAGCAAGAATCCAGGACGCACTTCTGGATGGAGTGCATGCCCAAGGCCATCTACTGGGAGATACATTGTATGTGTGTTTATCTGTGTGTGAGCCTCTGGCCCTGAGAAGTTGTATGTGCAGGTGCCAGAAACTGAGAAGACTGGGATACAAAGAGCACATACTGGTTCAGCTGGGTGTCTGAGCCCAGCTGCTGGAGGGTTCCACATCATACCAATATATGTGGATATGTGTATGTGCATTTATATGTGTGTATATATATTCAAAAATATATACATGCATATAGATATATTCTCACTAACAGACCCTCACAGAGTTCAGCCAGAGATAGGATCAAGATGAGGCCACTGATGCTGTTTGTGCTTCTGTGAAAGTTAGTGTATCTGTCTGTGTTGATCAGTGTGGCTGATGTATGGTCGTGTACATATATATACACTGAATATATGTGTATTGAGTGTATATGCTCAGCTTTGCTACTGGTTGGACGTGTGGGTGTGGAGCTGGAGAAACTTCACCTCTGTCAGGCTGCTGGATTTTGCCTCCCATTAATGAGCATCTGTTTTCCTAACACCAAATATAGCCCAGGATTTGCAAGAAGAAGGCAATAGAAACATCAGTGCACCACGGATAATTGGTTTTCCAAATTTAGCTCTTTTATAACTCATCAGTTGTCCATAAAGAGATTGTGATTTTTCCTTTTTTTTTTTTTTTTTTCCACTTGAAAACTACTTAAACTTTTAAATGAACACTCTTCAGACTTTGAAATTCATAATATAAAGTAACTCCTATGGGCTTCTTTGTCATTTGCTTTATGTTTGTTAATTTCTTGAGAATATAAATGCATGCTTTTACATTGCTGATTCAGATCAAATGATTTTTGTGGTTGTTTTAAGATCCTTGAGCTATTCATTTGGATAGACCTAGCAAACTGGCCATAGCAAGTATTTGATATATCTGATTCATCGTGTAAGACTTGCTGTATTTTTATCTGCTTCTTCATAGGATAATATAGATAGATAAACTGTCAGTGAACTTCCTTAAAATGAAATTAATTTTTTCATAAATATATTTTACTGCATCATAAAATAAATCTGAGGGCATGAAATTAATTTTCTGCTGAGATTCACACTATCAAAATATTTTCATAAGTCAGAATAAAATTAGATAGTGTGGATACAGTCAAAGAAAATTAATAAGTGACTAAACTATGACAGCACTTTAAGCATATTTTTCTCTCTACTCATACCATTATGATAACTAATTGTTAAAAACATATTTCAGTTTATTTTCATGTTTTAAAGACCATTGTTATGATTGTATACGAGTTCTGAGTGAACACAATAATAAGAACCATGTTTAAAACATTTTCTTTTACTTATGCTATTAAGGGCAAAAAATGATGTCAGTTCTTCTATCATCAGTTTTCTACATCAGAAAATCTACTTGAGTGAGTGGAGTGGCTTTAGTGGGGACACTTTGATGAAGTTATTCCACGGAAGCTGAAATCTGCTCCATAACTAAAGCTGGCTTCTTGACTCTAATTTGACCACAGTTTCATTGAGCAGGATTTAAAGTTCCATTCTTGTTTGTTTATTTCTTTTTTTTTTTTTTAAATATCATTTTGATGTCTTGGTGTGAAACATAACATAAAAAAGACAACACAAAAAAAAATCCCACAAAACAAAAATACAAACAAACACAAAAAAATCCTACCCCTTCCAAGAAGAAAGAGCCCGGTTTTACAAATATACTGGGATTGACTGTTAGGGTCAAAATAAAGATACTAATTGATTTTGTTTTAAGCCCTCTCCAGTATATTATCTGAATTAATAAGACATTTAACATTTTTTCCAAAGGTGATGAGGACTTTCACAATATTCACAATATTGTGAGGAAAAGGAAGAAATATTTATACTTTCATTTCAGTTGACAATGCCAGGGAGGAGCAGGAGTAGACTGCTCCAGAAGGGTTGGGGACCGAGGTGCTGTGAGTGACAGCAAGGTAAGCAGGGCAGTACCCTCACAACAGAGACACAGAACCAGAGAACCTGAACAAGAAGAGCAGACAAGGTCTGGTGATGACAACCAAGGTCAGCCAACAGCTCCCTGATTGCCAGACTAGACCGCTCTAACAAGGTCCAACATCAAAGCAGGAGTTAAGTCAGCAGGTTAGAATCACTACTCAAGCTCAAATGCAGCTCCCAAGCCTAGGGGAGGGGGAGGACAAGACCCACACAAGACTTTTTAAAGCACACTCTTACACAGTTGTTTTACCAGAAATCTGATCCAAAGTAGCACAGAAGTGTCACATCACAGGTAACCTTGAGCACCAGCAGCTAAATCCCTGTGGGAGAGGAGGTTGCAGAGCCTGTTGCGGCACTCAAGACCATGGTAGACATTTTGAAGAACAAATAAGATTAAATAGACTATCAGCATCCACCCAGATACTGCCATCAAGGAAAATGCAAATTTCAAAAACCTAGGAGCTCATAATTTCTGTTCTTCCAAATCCTAGGAATTAGTGAAAGCTGTGATACAGCAATGTCCTAGAAGTTGTTCATGAGAGGAAAACTGCAGGTTCCTTTGCAAATGATGATATAGTTAATTTGCATTGGAAAGAAATCAAAGGGCCTCTAGATATCCCTTGGATGGCTGTAATGAGAGTTGCCCTCATTGGTACCTTCAATCAAAATATCGTTGCTTATTTTCACAGATCCACTGGGAAATCTTTTCTTCACATCAGCATGACTTGGAGATAGGAGAGAGGCTCCTGGGAAGGTAGGAATGATTGATGCTGTTAAGCGTTCATGTAGAACTATATTTTATTATTGCATTTTTCTTAGTAACTTTGTTACCAAGTTTTAAACAAAACCTAATCTTTTCTTTTACTATTTTCACCTTAAAATGCTGAATATGAGTCTATCTAATCTAAGGAATATGTGTCTTTAGATTAGTATCTCTGATTATAGCTATGGGTATACAGATAATAGCCTGAAGAATCAGCCATCTGGTTCTGATTTGGGGAAATCAGTTGAGCTGCAAGGAACAGTGCTGAAGCTTTGGACTCATGAAGTAGTGTGCTCTTTACCATGTTGCATATTTTCTCATGTATTGATAAAAACCAAACTGACCTTAAGTGCTGCTGGAGGATGAATTCATATCTCTGGACAGCCCCCAAGACTTTTTCCGATATTAGTTATTATAAATCAAAAGAGAAAAGTCATCACTGATAGCTAATTCCTATAAACTACAGAAACCATTAAGTAAGATTCATAGGATTCTTTTTTTTGCTCCTATAATGTAAGATGAAACATAAGTAAATATATTATATATATAGTATAGTAATAATAACCACCACAATAGTAATAATAGTAATACAAGTAAAGTGGACATTTAACTTCCCTTTTTATTCTGTTACTCTTTCCAAGAAATAAACAAAATATAGTATAAAACTTCCAGTATCAAGAAAGAGGATTTCAAAAGTAATTATTGGCTGTCTAAACCAGTTTGTATCTGTCTTACTTTGATGGATATTTTTGTCTTTTTATCTTTTCAGTCACTTTGTTTGCAACAGTAATGAAAATAAATATTTGAAGCAAATATCATTTAGTCATTTTTAGTTAAAGGAGTTTATTCTAACACATTGCAAAATGTATAGAGTGTAATTCTCCACTACCTTAAATTACTGTCTTTGTGAACTATTATATTTTAATAAATTCTATATCAAATAAGGTAAGGCATGTTATGCTACACATGACTTCCTTTGAATATTTTTTTATTATACAGAGTAGATGTTTTAGCATCTACGTAGTCATAAACATGAAGATATCTGTCAATCCACGTAGAACAGTTTTTTGGGAATGTCAGAGTGTAATGCTGTATCATAAGAAGCTAATAATAGGCTATGAGGATGGATGCAGTTGGAAAATAAGTACTATTCTGATAACGATGTCATATGTGTCTTTGAATATAATAGTCAATCTTGAGAGAGGAGCAGACAGTTTAGTTCTCAGGCCTGCGATAATAGTTCTATAAAATTACATGAAGTTGCATGGAAATTTTAGAAGTTAATTAAATTAAACTATTTAATTTAGATTAAATGTTTATTGTGCACTAAACACATAACCTCTTAAATAAGATTTAATAAAGTTAAAAGGTAATACCAACCTAATCTAGTTGCCTTATAACTAAGCCAACCATACCATCAATAAATGTGCTTTTGCTATGTAATTGATAAAATTAAAATTGCAAAGAGCTTTAGGATTTAACTGCTGTTTAACAAAATAACTGTAGTGGGTTGATTGGATATCAAATAATTGCCAAAAATTAGCATGTTAATTAGCATTTATTTTAGTATAGTGGTAGTTATCTATCCAATTGCTAATTAAAATACTTAAACCATTCTTTTCAATTTATAAGAATGAAATTATACTTTTATTACCTACTTCATTTTTAGGTACTGATACGGCAAGGAAATTTATGTACTTTATTTATTGAATCTCAGTAGTAACAACTGATACTTTATTAGCAGTGAGATACTCTTTTGTGAAGAGCACATTAATGGTGTGCATTTGGCATCACATGTACTCTAAAACTTACCAAAGTCTGTGTTTGCACATGTTGGTGGTGATCAGTGTCTCCTCCTCATCCCCATGGAGGTGCCTGATGTCCAGGGATGGGGCTACCCCTAGTGTCCTCCAGCTGCCCTGCTCCTGGCTGGGGTGGTGGGATGGGCCCTGGCTGTCAGGCCCTGCCCTAAGGGTCCTTTGAGGACCCAACCGCTTCTGACCCCTGGCCATGGAGCTGCCAGCCCATGCCATGACCTTATGTGTGTCAACATTTAAGTTCCATGATGATATCTCAGTTGCTTTTGATGTTAAAAAAAACCTAAACGAAAAATGTACAGAATCAGTACTATAATTTTGTCTGAACAGGTAAAGTGCACCTTGGTCTGCAAACAAATATTAAAAGCCCTTTCTCTGATACAAATTTCTTTAACCATACTGTAAACGTTAAACGTAAACCTGAATCAAAAGCTATTCAACAAATTGTGCTATCTCAGAGAAAAACAATTAAAAAATGAGTCTCATCACATGCCTTCCTTTGTCTCTCACTTGATTTTATTCACCTGAAATACCTACAAATTACTACTCAGTAGCCGTCAGACATGATTCTTCTTGTTATTTAGCCCACTCTCTTTTCATTTTATCCACTCTGTTAAGCAGACATTAGGCACTACGTTCTTTTTCTTTTTTTTTTTTTCTCCTCAGTTTATTAAAGTTTGCAGATTTTTAACTTTAACAAAGGTTTCTGAGTTGTGAGCCTAAATAGCTGGGATCAGCTCCTTGCAATTGTATGCCAGCAGCAATGCAGTAACTTCATTATGCATATGGGTTGAAATTTACGTTTGTTTCAATCCTGAGGAATTTTTTACATGTCTCTGTCTAGACAAGTTGACTTCCTGTGCCTTTCTGTATGGGATATTTTCTCTTTGTGAGCCCATTTCAACAGTCTTTCTTCATGCAATGCACACAAGGTTGTGTATTGCACTTCAGTAGCTGTATTTGCTCCCTTTCATTAGTATTTTATATTTATTCTAGTAAGTATTACTGTTTAGTTTTTCTTTGGAAATATCTCTCTTAATTATCTATAAAATATAAATTTACAAAATGTTATTTTCCTCAGCAATTTCATGAAATAAGCCAATATGTTATCAAACTTTAGAAACTGAGTAGGAAAGAGAAGGTGATATAGTACCTTAAATTCCAAAATTATTAATTTCTATGTCCTGCATTGTACAAGATATTCTTACTATTATTTACAGGTCTGCTGTTTTACAGTTTTTATACATCTGACTGCTCATGTCTGACATAGTTTTCCTGTACAGTACTATGTGTCAAAAGTTTTGCCCTCCCAAAGAAGAAAACATATTTTCCTTTAGTATTCTGTACATTAATCAGCCTCCAGGTATTGAGACATAGTAAGATGCTAGGTTATTACAGAGATGTGATCACATTATCCCAATTTAGATTATCTTAAAATTTTCTTAAAGATGGTACTTTTACTATAAGAGTGTTGTATTGATTTTAAATTGGTGCAATTTATAGATTGAAGGGGAAGAAAAAGGGATCGGGAACTGTGAAGTAAGTTAGCTGTTTCCATGTTTCTCAGTCTCAACAGTTAAATGGCAAGTACAGTGTCTGTTCAAATTGGAGACTGTGGATATATAAATATATTCTTCAGGCTTTGAAGCGAAGGGCCAATCTGAAGATAATAAATGAGAAGATACCCTAATGAAAATTGGTGCATCAGTTCCAAATTTAGTCTGTTGGTTTCTAAGTGGAAAACTGACAATTCAACTTCTTCATGACACACCTCTTTTTTTTTTTTTTTTAATCTAGAGATATTTTTCCATAGACTTAATATCAAGACAAATAATATAAACAAAACACATGCATACTTGCTGTCCTATAACTTCATTGATGATGTCTAATTTTTTTTATTTTTATGTTTGATGAAACACCTAATCTAGACCAGAAGAGAAATGACCTGTGCTTTTTGCCTTTTTAATGAATTCTCAAAGCTGGTCACCTTTGGTACTTACTGCCAAGCATAATCCAGAAATACCTTCATGCTAACACTCAAAAATGTGATATCTGTCTTCATTCACATTGTCAAAAGCTACAGATAAAAACATTGAATGACTCTTGAACATTTGTCATGTTCATATTTGTAGAGACATATGAAGGATATGTTGTCTTTTTGCCTGTTATTTGCTTAAGCCTTGACTGCATGAGCGCTATGTAAATCACTGCACTGCTTGGACCTTGTTTGGACTAAAAATAAGATACAGTTCTGCAGGGAAATTCATTTCAGAGATTGCTTACAGGCAGGATGGATAGATTTGGATCTGTTATCCTACAAAATACTCTACATTGTCACAGTGGGCTTTGGCCTAGTATCTATTGCCAGTAGGCAACACTTTCACTACCGTCATGGCAAAGAGGGCATGCTGAGGATGTGAGACATCTGTTCTAAGTGTACTTAAAAGCAACAAAACCTCATGTTTTCCAGGTTCTTGCAATTATCCTTCCTGCCCCCCTCTCATACATACATTGAAAAAAAATATATTTTTTAGATTTAAGGATGGTTTTTAAGACTTAAATAGGAACTATGAAATTTAAGCATGACTACTTTACCCTGTAGTATGTGGTCTGGAGGTCCTTCATGAGTGAAGATGAGGAATAAGCAGCACAATATCTAGGTGCCAGGGGAACGTAAAAGTTACATGGATCTACTGTGGCATCTATAGACGTTCACCTTCAGACATTAGGAGAAATACAGTGTATATGTACGAAAAGTATTGCTTCATGGAGTTTGGAGCTTAAGGACTGTAATTTTGAAATTATCTGGAAATTGCTTTGAAATATCATTTAAATTTTTATTTCTTGTAATATTTTAATCAGTATTTTCTGACTTAGATTTTGTGTATTTTTCCACTTGTTTCATATGCTCTGTCTTTTAGTTCAAATATTTATTTCTAGTGCCTATATCCATTTCAGCTTGTAAAAATATATACTTTAGGGAAGACTGCTGATTTACTGTTTTACACATTATTTCTTTCTTTTAGATGATTGTCTTTTCATCAAATTTTAATGCATTTGAAATGGCTTAATGCAAATAATATAGAGGTCAGAAAGCCTCTTTCTTCTGATTTAAAGGAATTTTAAATTTCACCATAGATCAATGAACAAAGAACTTGTGGGTTATGATCCATAAGAACCATTGAGTAGCAGGCATATAAGTAATGCACAAATATGAGTATGAAAAACCACAGGGCTGAAAGGGATTTTAGGAAATACTCTAATCCATTATGTTGTAAACATCTATTTCCAAGCCTTTGCCTAGACTTTTCCTCAAGACCTCCAGTATTAGAGACTCCAACATCTCCAGGACAACTTGTTCATAAAAAGAAAGTAGTTTTTTTCTTGCCATTGTTAATAGCCTGTTAATAACTGGAACTTGTCTTCTCAAAATAAACCCTTAATTTTATGTTCTAGACACTAAAATACACATACACATACACACAAAGGGATTGTCTATCGTCACCCAAAACTAAATCCTCTTGAGGTTCACATCAGAATTCCCCATCCTTCAGCATTGCCCACTCTGGGTGCCCAGATCCTTGAACAAAAACAATCCCATGGATGAGTTTGCCTATGCCTGAAGCAGGACTAACCCAGACTGTCTTCCCTAGCATATTCTGCCACTTTAGTGATTCTGACACTTTGCTCTGGTGAGACCTCACCTGGAGTACTGTGTGCAGGTCTGGAGCCCTCAATATAAGAAGGACATGGACCTGATGGAGCAGGTCCAGAGGAGGGACACAAAAATGTTCAGGGGGTGAGAGCACCTCTGCTATGAGGACAGGCTGAGAGAGCTGGGATTATTCAGCCTGGAGAAGAGGAGGCTCCTTCTGCAGCCTTCCAGTACCTGAAGGGGGGCCTATAGGAAGGCTGGAGACAGTCTGTTCGCAAAGGCCAGAGGTTCCTGAGGTAATAGGAATGAAGAGGGAAACACTAGTGAATTACCTCAAAGGAATTAAGGAGGGTTCCTGTAAGAAGGTGACAAGGTCTACAGCCCAGTTGAAGTGCCTCTACATCATAGCACATGGCATGGGCAACAAAGAGGATGAGTTGGAAGCCATCATGCTGCTAGAAAGCTATGACCTACTTGCCATTACTGAAAATGATGGAATGAACGGAGTGTGGCTATCAATGGCTACAGGCTGTTCAGAAGAGCCCAGTGAGGAAAGAGGGGAAGAGGCTTTACTCTCTACATGTAGAAGTGGATAGAGTATGAAGAGAGGTCTCTGAAGAAAAGCTATGAGCAGGTTGAAAACTTATTAGTAAGAATCAGACACAAGGCAGGGACTAGGGAAGCAAAGTGCCCCCTACTGTTAAAGAAGATTGGATTTGTGACCACCTGAGGAATCTAAACATGCAGAAGTCTATGGGGCTTGACACAATGTATCCCAGGGTCCTGAGGGAATTGGCTGATGTAGTTGTCAATCTGCTGTCCATGATATTTAAAAAGTCATGGCAGTCAGGTGAAGTCCCTGGTGACTGGAAAAAGGGAAACATTGCACCTCTTTTTAATAAGGTTAAAAAGAAGGATCCTGAGAACTACTGTCCTTTCAGCTTTACCTTTGTGCCTGGGAAGATCATGGAACAGAGACTCCTACCAGCTGTGCCAAAGCACATGTATAACAGGGACGTGATTTGAGACAGCCAACATGACTTCACCAAAGGCAAGTCCTGCCTGACCAATCTAGTGGCCTATGATGGTGTGACTACACCAGTGGACAAGAGAAAAGCTATAAGTCCCATCTATTTGGACTTACATAAGGTCTTTGACATAGTCCCCCATAACATCCTTCTCTCAAAATTAGACAGATATGAGGATATTAGGCAGATATTAGAGGATTTAAAGGGTGTTTGGTAGATGAGGAAATGGTTGTATGTTCGTATCCAGAGGGTAGTGATCAATGGCTCAATATCTAGATGGTGATTTGTAAAAAGGGGTGTTCCCCAAGGGTCTGTAATAGGACCAGTACTGTTTAATATCTTCATCAAAGACATAGACAGAATACACTCTCAGCAAGTTTGCTGTGAATGTTGTGGTTGACATGAGGGATGGGATGCCATCCAAAGGGATGTGGACAAGCTTGAGAAGTGCGTCTATGTGAACCTCATGAGGTTCAACAAGGCCAAGTGCAGGGTCCTGCACACCGGTTGGGGCAACACCCAGTATCAATACAGGCTGAGGTATAAAGAGATTGAGAGCTGCCCTGTCAAGAAGGAAATGGGGGTACTGGTGGATGAAAAGTTGGGCGTGAACTGCCAATGTATGTTCATAGCCCAGAAAGCCAACTGTATGCTGGGCTGCATCAGAAGAAACATGGCCAGTAGGTCAAGGAAGATGATTCCACCCCTCCACTCTCCTCTGGCAAGTCTCTACCTGGAGTACTGTGCTCTGAATCTCCCAACACAAGAAGCACATGGATCTGTTGAAGCAAGTCCAGAGGAAGGCCATGAAGATGATAAGAAGGATGGAATACCTCTCCTGTGAGGACAAGCTGAGAGAGTTGGTGTTGTTCAGCCTGGAAATGAAAAAGCTCCAGAGAGATATTATTATGGCCTTTCAGTACATGAAGGGGCCTTATAAGAAAGATGGAGACAAACCTTTTGCAGGGCCTGTTAGAATAGGGGGGTAGTGGTTTAAAACTAAATAAGGATAGATTTAGAATAGATAGAAGGAAGATGTTTTTTACTATGATGGTGGTGAAACACTGAACAAATTGCCCAGAGAGGTGGTAGGTGCCCCATCCCTGAAAACATTCAAGGTGAGGTTGGATGGGGCTCTGAGCAACCTGATCTAGTTGAAGATGTCCCTGCTTATGGCAGGAGGTGTTGGACTAGGTGATCTTTATAGGTTGCTTCCAACCCAAATTAATTTATGTTATATTACTTTATATTTTATGTCGTTATTACTTGTTTGAGGCATGCAGGCATGCATTTTTCCATCTATCTTACCAACTAAAGAAACTGAAAAGAGAACATAATTTTAACTGTTTCATGTATGAAGCTAAGAAAGTTAATAAGTAAGAAGAAACAATTCATTATGAAGCTTTATTTGTCATTTAATAGGAAAACAATTAATTGTATTTTGTTCTTTTTTAAGTTGATACAGGGAGCTGTCCATGAGCTTTCTTATGTTGAATCTTGATAAGGCTGGAGTAACAATTACAAGATTCAGAACAAAGGAGATGCTTTTGCATTGAAGAGTATTCAGCATGTATGTGTAAATACATCTGTGAACACAAAACTGTAATTTGCTTGGCTGCATGTTTCATGCATGTTCAATATCTATATTCATGGCTCAATAATCCATTCAAAATGAATCATGGGAAAATCATAAAGGCATATGTGACTGAATGGAATACAAATTGCATTGCCATAATCTTTTATGTTCTCATGCGTGTTTGAAGTGAATGCATAATCTTTATTTATATGCTCCTCTACAAGATGCAGTGTCTTGGGAAGAAAGATTTTCACTGCTTAGACAAGTGCTATTGTCAGCAAAAGGCTAAAAGCAAACAATATACTGCTTTGTGGATTTCTTAGGTTCTTTTTTAGTAATTGTCAACAACAGAACAGCTGTTTTCTATACATACTAAAGTTTAGCCAAAAGGATTTGTCAAGCAAATCAGCTGACAGAATATTTCAGTAGCTGACTCTCAAGGCAGGAAAAACACAAGTGAACTGTGCTGGACGTTAAATGCTAAGGAAAACATTGTAATAATCTTATCATTATTATGCAAATTGGAGAGAAAACCCCTGATACACTAATAGACAAATTTTGAGTGAAGGTGAAATGGCTTCTTTTTTCTGTCAAGCTTTTTCATGATGGAGTTTGTTTTCAGGAAAAAAATATACATGCTGTTAATATACAGTAAAAAATACTTTGAAGCTGTTGAGGAGCCTATAACACCAATTTTTGAAAATCTGTATTTACCTAGAAAAATATTGCTGTGTTCATAGTTTTATGTGCAGTGAATAAGACCCACTTCTGCAACAGCAGAATCAATATTGGTCTTAGTAAGGAAATATAAATCTGAACAACAGCAATATTTAGCTGGAGTTACAAATTGTTTGGATGTCTATGACTATTCCAAAGTATGAGAGCTACATGTCATTTAAGTGCAATTATCATCCAAGAAAATGGAACACAATCAATTATTAATATATTAGAAATAAAAGGGCAAATACCAAACTACATGCTAATATCAAAAATGCTGGTGCACCATGGAAAGTGGGAATTTAACATTGGTAAAGACAACAGAGTCAACAATGGAAGTAAATAGAAGTGAAAGTGGAGACGCAGATTCATGTCAGTCTTCTAAATATGTGATCAACCTGTGAAAGTGGTAAAATAAAATAATTACTGCCTCGAGAATTTTATATGGTATAGACACATGAAGTGTCTGGTTTGGCTCTTTAGCTGAAGAAATTAACTTTAAGTGAAATAGCTGTCAAGCTATGAAAAAAAGGAAAATAGAGATAGAGTTTGTTAGAGAAGGTGCTTGCAATTATTATTTATGTGACTCCATAGGGATGCAGTTAGTTACAACAGATGCTAGATTAAGTCCCCAGATTAAACGTAGGCACTAATTTGTAACCCAAGTTTTATTTCTAGTAATAACAGTTGCAGAAAAATAAAACCTTCTGTTTTCAGGAAGGCCAAAAGAGTAATAAACTGAGGTAGCTTTATTGTTTGTCGTTTATTTTTCTTTTTTCTGGCAGCATTTTTTCTTCTGATTCCAACTTACTCTGTTCCGAGTAGTTTTTTGTTTGTTCGGTTGGTTGGTTGGGTTCTTTTCAACTTTTATTCATGTTTGCCAAGACATACAGCAACAGCATTAATTTGAACAGCATTATCCCACTCATGCCCTGGATTTTTCTTTTTAGTCTATTGTTTGGATGAGAATTGCATCTATGATTATTCAAATTTAATGCACTCAATGCATTAAACTACAATTCCTGTGTAAAATATGCCTGATAATAGATGATGATTTTCTTGTATATAGTAAACATTCAGAAATTCATCTGATTAAACATATTTGCTTTGATATTTGGATCAAATAAATAAATAAATATATAAAATAATATGAAAATAGATGAAGCAAATATATTTAAAAATTGAAACAAATCATTGTTTTCCTTTGATCTAATTTGTGTTGTGCTATTAAAAACCCATGTATGATAATAAAATACTGCATAGTTCAAAATAAAGTCTTTAATCAACTGAATTTCACAAAATGATAATCCAGAAGTAACGCTTCTGAAATAACTCTATGAAGGACCTCAGATTATTTAGTCTGTATCTAATATTCCTATAGCTCTAAATGATCTACTCGTGCAATTACAAGACTATATGTCAAGCTAAGAGCTTAGTGGTTTAGCTTTCACTTATACTTTAGGGATAGAGAGGCATGTTCAGGTGGTAAGGCAGTCCACCTAAAATTTAGGATAAATACATTTCTATGATATGACAATTAAAGGTAGTTTGCTGAAATATCTGGACAGGATCTTCCTTCAAAGTCTTTCAAGGGCATATGCACCTTCACTATATACATCAGAAAATTGGACAATTATTTTCTTCTTCCAATTAGGTAAGAATTTTTATTTTGTATGTAAATACTTATAGATTAAAAGAAATTGTGTATTTACCTTCTTATGGCATAGCATAGTATCTTAGAATACTAATATAACAATTTATACTGCAAGTTCAAAATATATAAAATATTGCTTTTGAATTATTTTCAAAGTTTTTTTGAACTTATTGTAAAGAGCTATTTGATTTAAATTTAAGACTGTAAAAATACTAAGACAATATCTTTAAGAGATATTGTTAAATTTGTATCATGTCTTAGATCAATCTGAGGGTCAGAGTTAAATAGTTATACTTCTAAGATTTTTATTGAAATGAATTTCTGTCTGTACTCCTAGTCCAAATCCTAGTGATGTCTACAGACTTTGGTGGATTTCTGAATCAAGATAAGAAGTCTTACTTAGGCTATAATTAACTGTAACTAACTTCTTATATAAAGACTGATGGGAGAGTTACGTTTCCCTACAGTTGTTTTAGATACACAACATTTGTGTAGATATACCTATTATTTCATCTGATGTCAGTGCATTTGTGGGCCATTAAGATACTTGGAGGGATAATCAAAAAACCAAAATACAAAACTCCTGTTGGACAGAGTTGACAGATCTTTACTATGCCTTTGAAATTTCAGCTATCTTCTAATGTTCTAGGGTAAGTATTATATGTGAAATCTGGCAAATATTTAGAACATATTTTCTAGTAGTTATGGGGAAAATGTAATACAGCATTGATAGTAAAATCTGTTTTTAAGGAGTTAATATTAGTATTTTGATATTCCTCTATTTAAAAATCTTAATGAACAGATCTACAGCATTGACTTTCAACAGTATTTGACATTATAGACTTGAACTCCTTTTAGTATTTGTAAATTGTGTCTACAGTCACTAACCTCAGTTTGGTCATCACACACAGGTAGTACCATAAGAAACCCTAAAATAACAAAATTGGTTTGTAGTGACTGTAATGCTGTGGAGAGTCTGTTCACAAAGCCCGGCAATGACAGAACAAGGGTTAATGGGTTTAAACTGGAGAAGAGCAGATTTAGATTAGACATTAGGAAAAAGTTCTTTACTATGAGGGTGGTGGAGCACTGGAACAGGTTGCCCAGGGAGGTAGTTGAGGCCCCTTCCCTGGAGACATTCAAGGTGAGGCTCGACGAGGCCCTGGGCAATCTGGTCTAGTTGGAGGTGTCTCTGTGACTGCAGGGGGGTCAGACTAGATGACCTTTGAAGGTCCCTTCCAGCCCAGATGATTCTATGATTCTATGACTAGTAGATATGAAGTATTCACAGGAGACTTGGGCATGTCAGGACTAATAGAGAAAGCGAGATAACCTAGGTCATCTCAAATAATGCTGGATATTCTACACTGAGGCAGTTGAACCGACCACTAGAACTCAAAACAATAAAATTGTTTTTCATATATTGAATAAAGAGTGAAATTGTTTATACAACCAACGCTCACAACTAAAATATTCAATGCTTCTGGACCATTTGTCTAGATCTTTATTTTTATAAATGAAAAGGGATTTCAACAAGCACTTTAGTCTCATCACCCTTAGCATGACCTTTCTGTGAACATCATTTTTTTTTTTTTTTTCTGGTTTGTTTGAATACCCAAGCTTAAACAACCACATTACAAACTTGACTGGAGTTAGGGGAATGAGGAGGCCATAGTGATGGGTAAGGATATGAAGTTATCTGTAAATACAGTATATGCTTTTAGAAAGTGTATACATTTGCAAAGTAGATCCTAGAGGCATAATTAAGAAAATGGGACAAAAATGAGCAGTGAAAAAGGTGAATATTAAGGTAAATCTTCCAAGACAACTATGTTTTATTAGTCTGTTGAACAACTAAGTAAATTCTCTAGAAGTGGAGAAATTTTGTAACACCTGAGTCAGTTAAAGTGAGACTGGAGAAAATTCACTATAATTTGATGAAGGAACTTACTAGTAGAGCTAAGAACTCTTTCCCACTTATAATCTTTGTCTCCATGGAAGGGTAATTATAATGAATTCCTATACATCATTTTGATTATATTACTCTAAATTGATGTAACAATGCATTATTAAGTGACTAATGTGTACATGCTTTCCTTTATTCTATCAAGAAATATGTATTTAGCTTAAGCCTGAAGTAATTTTTCCTAATACCCTTAACAATATTCTGTTGCATTTGCATTTATGCTCCATTTGATTATGCAAGATGGACTCCTTGACTCAAGGAAGTTAGGAGGACAATAACAAAGGCATCTGCATCAGTCAAGATTGTATGGGAATTAAATACTCTGCTAGTCAATAGGACAAACACTCTAAAGTACTTTAGGATTGAACAACTACTACTTTTATTCTCAGCATCACTCTTCATTATTCTAATGTGAAAAACAGATAAGATATTCAAATTCCAGTGAAAATTATTATATCTAGAAAAATTTTACAGACCTATGTTTAACAGATGTACATAGACATTACTTTTTGCAAAGCTGCTGCATGTATATGTGTGCCCAGCATCAGTTTTGATAATGCAGGTAATTATTTCCATGATCTCATTTCAGTACTTATGGGTTTATTTTTTTCTATCTTATTAATGAATTAATATGTTAAGGCCTTCTTTAATGGCCTTATTAATGAATTTAAGGCCTTATTAATGAATTAAATGTTAAGGCCTTCTTTAAAAAATTGCCTTGAAAGGCAATGACCTGGAGCCAAATAAATGGTTCTTATATCTCTGAAATCCTTGTGAAGTCTGAGGATCACTTAGTACAACATCTGGTACCTCACATTCAGGACTATATATACTTTACCTGCTTTTCAAACACAACCACTTGTTTACACAGAATATTTGTTTAAAAAAAAAACAAAAACAACCAAACAACAAAAGTGTGGGTTTATTTCTTTTCTGTTTCCATTTTTTCCTTTCAGATGGAAATGTCTGTATATTTATGATGTGGAAAATAGTCTGAAATGTCATAGTACATGATTTTGATTAATCAAGTTATTTCTCTTAGCTGTTTATAAGAGCCATATTGCAAAAAGTTTATTTACAGTAATACATTGTTACTGATTTGAATATTTCTATAAGAGTATTGTGAGTTTCTTGAGATGAAGAACAGTATAGGACTGGGAGTAAAGGATAGCCTGCATTTAAATTAGTCTATGTGGGTGTTGCAGCTTAATGATCCTGCTCTTTACCGATGGCTTGTATTAATGAACACTAAAGTCAACAGCAAGTCTCCCACTGACTTTATCAGTCAGGGTATTAATTAGGCCTTGAACATTTAAAGCACAATGTAACCTCAAAACACAGAGGTTACTTCAGCTTCACATCACTGTGGTTTCTGGCAAGCAGCCATATGCTAGCTACCCTTCAGTTTTTAAAACTTTTTTACCTAAATTTATGTGAAAATGTTTGCCATTACAGGAAGAAAACTGTGGTGCAATAAGTAGCGGAAGTATGTCTTATATTAAAAATTTTACTCTTGTACCACTGTACACAATAATGTAAATGGATTAAATTTGAACCTTCTTCACAATTGCATTCCTCCCCTTACTTCTCTTTGTCTGGATTCTCACACTGCTGTGTTTACTTCTGTTTTTCTTCTGGATAACTTAAATGTATGAAAAGTTGACTGTCTTGGATTTTACTCTTTCATGGTTGCACTAATACATTATATTTATTACCTTTTGCATCCTTTTATACATTAGTTTTTTTCACAATTTCACACGATGGTTGACGTTGAAAGGTACCACTGGAGGTTACATGGCCCAACCTCCCTGTTCAAGTGGGGCCACCCTGAGCCTGTTACAAAGGACCATATCCAGATGGCTTTTGAATATTTCCACGAACTGAGACTTCACAGGTTCTCTGGGCAATTGCGACATCGTTCAGTCATCCTCCCAGTAAAAATGTGTCTCCTGCTGTTTGGATGGAACCTCCCTTATTTCAGCTTGTGCCCATTGTCCCTGGCCCAGGGAACCACTGGGAAGAGCCTGGCCATGTCTTCTCTGCATTCTTTTTTGAGTTACTTATAAACATTCGTAATATACCCCTCTGAGCCTTCTCTTCCCTAAGATAAACAGTCCCATCTCTCTCAGCCCTTCCACGTATACCCTAGTTACTTAATCATCCTTGTCACTCTCGGGTAGATTCTCTCCAGTATGTCCATGTCTATTGTGCTAAGGATCCCAGAACTGGACACAATAGTCCAGTTATGGCCTCACCAGTGCTTAATAAAAAGGGGAGCATAACCTCCCTCAACTTGCTGGTGATATTTTGTCTAATGAAACTGAGGAAGCCAATAGCCTTCATGGCTATGTTCTTTTCTGCCAAGCTGCTTTCCAGCTGGATGATCCTCAGCATATATTAGTGCACAAGGTTGTTCTTCTCCAGGTACAGGACTTTGCACTTCTCATTGAACTTCATGAAGTTCCTGCTGGAACACACTTATTCCACCTAGTCATTCTTGTTCCTCCTTTCTTATGGATTTTTCCATTTTTGCAAGTCACACAGAAGTGGAAAAGACAAAAACAAGAAAAGTGTATTGGAAAATTATAATTTAAGCTATATCACAGGGAATCTAGAAGGTGAACAGTGTAAGTGGATGCAGATTTACGTAAAGAAAAAGCATGATGTTAAAAGTTCCTAGGCAATTCTAAAAACTGAAAGAGTCAGTCAAAGTTGTACTAAAATTCTGTGGAAACAATGATATAAATTAATAACCGGATACCGTTTGGGAGAGTCAAACAGTCTACTCTGAATTTTCAGTGAATGACAGCTTGCTCCATCTTTGTTTATCAGTAGTACTAGATTTTATTCACTAGGACAACTTACATCAAAAGTCGAAGGCATCTCAGCAAACATGGCCTTTTTCTCATCATAACCATATTGTGCCTTTGGGTAAATAGCAGAGGAAAATCTATCAGAAAGAGGATTATATTGTTCTAAATTCTAATATCATATAGATATGAACATATCTATATAAAAGTCAGTTCATACAAATACTTTCACGATATTCAAGAGAGTTAGTTACACATTGAGTTTATTCTTTTTATTTCAATCTTTGTTGCCTACCTTATAATTCAAATTTATAATTTCAGATGAAATGGTTGTTCTATTCTCCAAAGCATTAAGCATATAAACTGTGTTGCTAAATCCTGAATCAGTTTCTTTAATCACTGAGATTATTTTGATAGAAATAATTTCTGGATGGCTTTTCACATTCTCTGCTGCAGATATATTTCAGTTCTTATAAAGTATTTAAGGAATTCTTATGTTAAAATATGTAACAAGATAAAGGAGAATTTTTTTTATATTATTATCATTTTATCCTGGTGGATATAAAAATATGATGAGGAAAACCTGATGAGAAAATTTACTTGATTAAACAGAATAGAAGGTTATTAATGAAAGACAAAATGATAGGACCTAGCTATGAATCAGTTCTTAATTAATTATGGATTTTTTACTTTGAGTGGTAGACCAAGACAGCTGACAAGAAGTTGTAAAGATCCAGCTACTGGAACTTCAGCCTGAAATGGCCTCACTGAATATATATATATTATTTTAGTAATTAAGGCCAGGCTCAGGTTTAAGCACATAACCATTTCTTTTATCCAATTTCTGGCAAGAAGTTGGAATGTGACATGCCATTAGAGCAGATTACTACCTCTCTTCCATTTACATGAATAAATATGGGTTCTGTTTTTTTGTGGTTTTTGGGGGGGTTTATATCTTTGCAAAATAAGATGTCATTGAAGTTCAATATTTAAAAGAGAAGCACAGAATGAATGGTAAAATGGCTAATAAGAAAGTTTCTTCTTAATATTTTTGCCCATTGTCATCTCAGAAGGACTAGTCAAAATAAGAATTTTGTATAATTCTGACTAGGATCTTGTCTTCCAAACTGCAAGTGTCCAAAACTTTTATGATAAGTCTCTGAAGTATTAACCAACTGTCTGAAATCTGAGAATACAAGTTTCTAAGTTCGTATGGCAACGAATGCATAACAGTTTTAATATCATTTGTGCTGAAACAGTCTTCCCTATGTTTCTAAGATACGCAAATATATATTGTAATTTTTTTTCTAACTTAAAAACCTTAAATAACTTCTTTCTGATTTTTTCCATAATTTATTTTTTACATCTTTTGTTATAAAATTATTGATTCTAAGTGACAATGGATTGACAGTACCAGAAATATATAGTCCACAGACAAACTCCTGAAGTGCAAAAAATATGGAATTCTCAGAACTGTTCATCAAACCCACTTTTACAATGACCAAGATAAACCAGAATTCCTTCAGAGAATAACTCAATACATAAGAGACAATTATATTCAAATATATAAGATTTATGCCTTGTGACACCATCATAGAGGGCTGTTTCCAAAAAGAAAACAGCTGAGACAAGCAAGCTGATTTTATTTATAGACTAAGCCATAATTTTTTCTTATACAAGCAACATCTTTCAATTTATCAGAATATTTTGTCTCACATCTATTTTTTTAATAATTTCATATATTTGCCAGTATTATTTACATACAATGACCACATTTGTCAGAGGTGCAAGGAGTTGTAAAATCAGTCTCTTGCTATGGTGAGCTCTTCAAAGAAAAAAAAAAAAGAAAGATGAAAGAACAAAATCCACCCTTGATCTACTTGCAAATAAGGAAATCAACTATTTTCCTTTTTTCCTCATCAGTATTTGTTGCTATTCCTTTCAAATTCTCCATATACCAGCAAATATAATTCCTTCATTCATATTCTAATATGAATGGAGGTCCATCAGAGAGAAAAATCTAATCTGATAGTAGCTTTTCATTATATTTGAATATATGGCATGAAATGATGAGAACATAATGAGGTAAGAGAAGCCTATATGAGCTCTGCATTATAGGAATTGGGAAACTTAAAACAGGAAGTGTTTTAAGAATTATCCCCATATAACAGCACAAGCATACAGAAAAATTAATGTAAATTATCTGAAAATGTTTCACTTTAAATCTCACAGTAACTTTTAAAATAATACTCCAGTCTAAAAAGAAAAATTGTGTATTGTATGAAAAAAAAATCAATGTGAAAATTGATGATGATTCAATCACTTTCAATAAATTAGAAATCTTTCTGCATTAAACTCAGGTATGGCACATTATTTGCACCAACTAAAACCAGGAGCACCAAGGGGGTTTGTTTTGTTGGTTTTTTTGTTTCTTTCAGTAGGGAGGTCGTGGGATTAATGCAATAGACTTCACAAGTTTTTTACAAGTGAAACAACTCAAAACATTCTATTACTCATTAAATCAGTCATAATTCTTACTATTACCTACACCTGAGTAACCTGCAATGCTGAGTACTGTTCTGACTATATATCTAAAAAGGCAGCTGGGAAGGTTTTTGAGACAACAAGTTTTGAAATGAAGTGTGAAAATCCAGTCTATAATGCATGATTCAGATTTTTCTGGAATTTGAGCTGGAACATTACAGCTCAAATCCACATTGCAAATAATGCAAATTGATGTTACTGAAGCAATATAATTTCCTGGAGAGTTCTGCTGTCCTTTCTCAAATGGAACATTGAACATCTGATCTTATCTGTTCTTAAGATTTCTTTATTTTAGGGAAATTTCTTTCCAGTAAATGACTATGTACCAGTTTCAAACAATCTTAAAGGTGTTGCTTTTATTTTTCTTAATTAACATGATGCAAGATTATAAAACAATATGGAAAGAGACATTTGGTATAACAAAATAAAATTAATAATGTATTTATATAAAGATATAAAATTTAGGAAATTCTATAAATATGGAATCAGAAGAAGAAACAGCACATAACACAAGACAAGTTTTAAAAGCTTTGCTGTATTTCTTAGACTGTTTTTGTGGAGAAAAGACTGCAGGGTTATTTCCTAGAACACTATTGGTAGGAAAAAATATTATAAGATAAAAATACTTCTAAAAAGTTCATAATTATATAATTTAACACCCATTTTAGTATGTTTACTCCATTATTTCCTAACAATATGATTGTTTTTCTTACTTTTAAAATGTCCTGTATTTCACACACTTATTCTTCTTTCAGGGGCCATCTCACCTCAAGGCACTGACATAGTGGTTTAGCCATTTCAGGTTATCTCAATAAGCAGCTCTGGTAATTGCAGACCACAATGTTGCCAGTATATGGCTATAAATAATGTATAAAGGATGAAAAGCCTCCTCTTTTATTGCTGTAGCCTGCAGTACTTCTCCAGGTAATCCATCCATCCATTTACTAACTAGAGAGTAAGTCAACAAATTCTCTGTTCACCATGAGAAATCAATTATGAATGTTTCTATGTAAGGAAAAAGAAAGAAAAATAAAGATCTCAGTTTCTATTAAAATATTTGGGATAGGGGAAAAGATTATAAACCAAACAATAATTAAAATACCATGGCCTGACGTATTTTTTTGTGGATGAAGTATTTATTTAACAAAAACACCCCAATTTTTCTAAATAATCAACATTAAATGCTATGAATTTGTGATGAAATGGAGAAAACATGGTCCTTATCATGTCAAAAATTTTAAGACAAATCAGCATAATAAATTATAGTATGAAGCATGAGCTTTGATACTGTCTCAGTGCTACCAGGCAGTTCATAGAGGAGTAACCCTCTTGGACTGTCCTGTATTTTGAGCTTTCTTAGTTTTAAGCACTATAGAAGCTGTTAAGCACCAAGACTCAGAGCTGAGTAATTTAATGAGTAAAGGATGGAATCATACGCTGGGAAATCTGCTTGTTGCAGCATCAGATGAGCCTGTCCTCATGGATCATGGCACACTGTGCCTATCTGTGGTGAGGTTCACCAACTATAAGTTCAGTAGTGTTCTTTCAGGATCTTGCACACAGTACAGATTCATCAGTAACTGATGGGAGTCACATTTACAATATGGACTTAGCTTTGAATAGTCCCTTGGACAATGCATTACAATACCCTCATTTTCATAAATCTGTAGTTCTCAAATAGGTGCATATAATATTTCAGGTGGAGAAGAAAATGCACTATGCATATAGTTATGACTGAATATATATTTGTGATATGTTGACCTTAGCGGCTTCCATTTCCTCACGCAGTCACTCTCTCCCTTCTCAACAGGATAGGGGAAGAAAATAAGATGAAAAAGTTCTTGGGTTGAGTTAAAGACAGGGAGAACACTTACTAATTATTGTCACAGGCAACATAGACTCAACTTGAGGAAGGTTAATTTAATTTATTGCCAATTAAAATAGATCTGGAGACAGAGAAACAAAGACAAAACCTAAAATACTTTCCTTTCACTCTTGGCTGTTTCCAGTCTCATCTTCATTCCTTCATTACCCGCTCGTCTACCTCTGCTTTACCGTGAGCAGTGCAGAGCAGAATGACAAATGGCAGGTTGCAGGTAAGCCCAGTAATGACAGTAAGACCCATATAATGGAAAAATTTACAAGCTAGAGAGATGTTATGGTCTTCCAGATGTTGTGCTACTCGCTCGTGGAACATAGTAGGGCTATGCAAATGCCCCTGAGGCAGGGCAGTGAAAGTATACTGTAGTCCTTCCCAGGAAAAGGAAAATTATTCCTGGGATTCTGCAGTAATGGATATGCTAAAGAAAGCATGAGCCATATCAGTCACAGCATGCTGTGTTCCAGCTTCTATCTCAATGCATTCTAATAGTGTCATGACGTCTGGGAGAATTGCAGCCATGGGAGAGGCCGCTTTATTATTAGCTGGTAATCTACCGCCATGCATCAGGAACCATCTGGTTTCTTTATGGGCCAAATAGGACTATTAAAGGGAGAGTAGTATGCCAGATAATACCCATCTCCAACAATTGTTTAACTATCTGAGTCATTTCAGCATGCATCTCTGGTAACATACTTTTTCAAGGCTACTGGTTTTGGAGGTGGTAGTAAAACAACTGGCGCAGTAAAATACTTTACCCGTCATGATAGTTTGAATTCATAAAGAATATTTCCCACCTGTAGTAAAGAATGTTTTACTCATCAAAATGTTATCTCTATTATATATCTGGGAATTCGAGCCATTCCTACTTAGACAATAAATGTTGAATATTTTCCCAGTTGTAGAATGAGCTAGGTTTCATAGGCTGTTCTTCAGAAACATCGCATGCATGTATGGCTACAAGGTGACTGTGTGAGTAGTGGGAGGAATCCCTGTCTATCTCAGTTACTTCAGCTCCATAAATAAGCAATCTGCTGCCAGATTTTTCCCCCCATTTCTAATAGGTAACTAGTGGTGTTTATATTTATATATAATGAATATTTAGTCCAGTCCAGACAACTAGCTCACTTGGAGCTTCTCCTTCTCCATGTCTAGTCAATACTGATGTTGGTTTGGATATTGTTTCCAAAGCACAATGGGGATTACATACAGAGGGATGTAATACTGGGTGGTTTTTTTCACCTCCTCCTCTTGACCAACAAGGAGAGACAACAATGTTAAGAGTGGTCCCATGTAAACCTCATGAGGTTCAACAAGGCAACGTGCAAGACCCTGAAGGTGGGTCAGGCCAACCCGTTGTAACAGTACAGGCTGGGGGATGAAGGGATTGAGAGCAGCCCTTCTGAGAAGGACTTGAGGATACTGGTGGATGAAAAGATGACCATGAGCTGACAATCATAGAATCATACAATCATTTCAGCTGGAAGGGAACTTAAAGATCATCAAGTTACAATCCCCCTGCAATGGACAAGGACACTTCCCACTAGAGCAGGTTGCTCAAAGCCCCATCCAGCCTAGCCTTGAACACTTCCAGGGATGGGGCATCCACAACTTCCATGACCAACCTGTTCCAGTGCCTCACCACCATCACTGGAAAGAATTTCTTTCTGTTGTCTAATCTAAATCTCCCCTCTTACAATTTAAAACCATTGCCCCTTGTCCTGTTGTTACACTTCCTGGTAAACAGTCCCTCTCCAGCTCTTCTGTAGGCTCTCTTCAGATATTGAAAGGGTGTTATAAGGTCTCCCTGGAGCCTTCTCTTCTCCAGGCTGAACAACCCCATCTCTCTCATCCTGTCTTCATAGGACAGGTGCTCCATCCCTCTGATCATCTTCGTGGCCTTCTGCTGGACCCATTCCAACACATCCATGTCCTTCCTGTGTTTAGGGTGCTTACAGTCCAGAATGATAACAAAACCCTTGATTGTATCAAAAGAACCATGGCCAGCAGGTCAAAGGAGGTGATTCTGCCCCTCTGCTCTGCCCTGGTGAGACCTCAGCTGGAATACTGTGTCCCACTCTGGAGTCCCCAACATAAGAAGGACACGGACATGTTGAAGTAGTTGCAGAGGAGGGACACAGAAATTATCAGAGGTCTGGAACATGTGTCATATGAGGAAAGGCTTATAGGGTTCGGGTTATTCAATCTGGAGAAGAGAACGATCTGGGGAGACCTTATTGCAGCCTTTCAGTACTTGAAGGGAGCTTATAAGAAAGACATACCTTTTAGTATGATCTGTTATGGTAGGACAAGGGGTAATGCTTTTAAACTAAAAGAGGGTTGGTTTAGACTAAAACAGGTTGCCCAGAGAGGTAGTAGATGCCCCATTCATGGAAACATTTATGGATGGGGTTCTGAGCTAGTTGATCAAGTTGAAGATGTTCCTAGTAATTCAGAGGAGAGTTGGACTAGATGACCTTTAAAGGTCCCTTCAAACCCAAACTATTCTATGAATCTATGATTAGACAAACACTACACATTTTTGGATAGCTTTTTTATCAACTGCTTATGTAGATCACAAAAGTAGGGGATTGGCTTTCCATCATCTTCCTTTTTAGATGTACTTGCCTGGAGGAATGCTAAGAACATTTTGCTTTGGATTACTTCCCTTTCAGGTTCCTGTGCAACTATAATGCATGTTTGAGACTTTCCTTTTTGAATTGGTGTTTGTCCAATTGTCCCAATAAGAGAATGACATCTCCAACTATCTTTCCCTGGGCAGCCCACAAAAAGTTAAAATAATGGCCTTTACTATAAAGAGGATGCTTGTGAACAAACGGGACTGCATAACAGAGGTGAATAATTAGGTATCTGATCTCACAAAGCTATGGGAATGTATTCCCTCCTTCTCAGCCAACTTCCAAAGGTCTGCCTAGCCTCCTCCACATGCTTCCATGCAAATGATTTATCATCTCAATCAAAAGGAAAGGTGTATTGTGCTTGAACAGCTTAATGGAGCCAGTCTCAGAAGGCAGAAGGAATGAGTAACCTTCCTGTGAGTCCCCTTCAAATTTTGTGCAATCACAAGATTTTGCAATAATGTGCTTAACCACAGAAAGTTTTGAGGGCTTAAATGCACTCTGTTCCCCCTACCTTATGATCCAAGATGCATAATAACCACTGTCCCAGACACTCACCTGAGCTTTATATATGTATAATCACACAGAGGCTTCCTACACTGAAAGGGGTCTAAAGGACCCCTTTGGCTTACTAATTACCAGAGGTGGGGCAGAGGGAGATTTCCCATTCTCATCCTCAAACCCTTTGTTTCCAAATATCTCCATTCTCATAATCATCTGGGAGCAGAATTTTCTAAATCCAGGTTTGAACGGCCCTTCCTCCTGTCCTCCTGTCCACAGCCTGGAGTTTACTCTCCAGTCCCTTTATGAGCTTTTGTGTCTGTTGTTTGTGTCTGTCTTCACATTGTCATATTTAAGTGTCCCACAACTGCCAAAGACAAATTAACAACCATAAGCTTTGCAAATCCTGCTGCCTTTTCCCCGCATCTATGCCTTGCTTTTCTAAACACTGTCAGCAGGGGTTGTAAAAGCTGATGATTCCTTCTATTTTTCCTAAATCACTGGGGGAGATACCCAGGGTAATCTCTCTGGTACTCATCCCCGCATTAGGGTGCAAGGCCAACCAGGCACCCACTCAGGCTTCATTCTGCTATTTCTTTTCCAAAAGAATATTTCTTACTGACATCCTACTGAATACTCCAGATGTTTTCTTTCACTGAGGAAGTGTTGGTCATTTTGCAATGTCATTAAGAAAGGCACTCAAAGCTGGTTGACTAATGTATTGTGTAAGAAATGGACATTTCTAATCTGTCATTAAAAACAATCTTATATCCCTCCTTATGCTTGGAATCACAGTTGTCACAGCAATAATGGATAAGCTTCTCCTTGATTTTTGTCACAGTTTCTGTAATTTCCATTTTTTGTTCAATAAATTAGATGATAGGCAACTTTGAGTGAAACTATCTTTCTCAGTGAGATGCCAAAAGAACTGGCACTTCCTTAGGTTAAAAAGTTTGCTACAGTTGTAAATGTTTTCAACCATCTTTCTCTTATACATTCATCTCTTAAGTGAATATATAAATTATTTGCAGATAAGAATTTAGTCCTCTTTCACATCTGGAAACTATATAAGTCATCAAAGGTAAGAATCAGTGACATCAACATCTAATACCACTCTATACTCCCTATGGTATCTTTACATCATCATTAACTTTTTAGTTTGATCAGAAACATATTTTAGTAGTAAATTGCTTAATTTTTATTATCTTCTAGAACTGTAACTCCTGTCATGAAGTGGTTTCACGTATGTAAACTAGATTCCTTTTGGAGGAAACTAAACATCACATTTTGCAAGACAGCACTCTATTTTCTTTCCAAGCCCTTGAAATAAGATCACACACGCAGAGGGATATAGCAAACCCCTCTATATAACCAGGAAATTCTCCTCCTTCTGCTTCTACTTGTTATACCATTGGAAACCATTTATTATTTTCAAGGAAAAGGTGAAATATCTCCATACTGTAAACTTGAAAGCCAGCAGAGGTATAAAAACATCAAAGATTTGCATTATGGCTCAAAATGTAGGTTTAGTATGCCAGAGGGTGGGGCTTCAGCAAGTTTTGAGTTCACTCTGAATGATCATACTAAACTTCAGATTATAAATTTCAAAAAAAATATCTTTCATATTTTAAATATTTTTGTATACTATTTTATATTCTGTTGCAAAAATGGTAGAGGATAGTTGGATTTTTTTTTTTTTTCACACTCAGATAGTTTGCCTCATCCAAAAAATGGAAAAAAATACTAGTTGAGGCATTATCAGTTTTTAGTGTCTATTCTTGATGACTATTTTGATCATGGAAAAAAAAATCTGAAGAAAATTCACTAAAGAAATAAAAATTCTATTTTAAGTTGGTACAAATGGTTTAAATGTATATTCCTTTAACCAAACATATTACTGCAGAAGCTTATGCACTAGCACAGCTGTTAACAATAATAAGACATTTTGTCTGGAACACTTAGTATGGATCTCTTTGCTATGCAAGTCACCTTGTAGAAAATCCATTGTTTATTTTGTGCTAGTCTACTAATTCCCATTGATTTGTCACCAGTCTTTCAACTGCAGTTGTAGGTGACTGTTTTTTGAATAGTCTTCTCTTTATAATAAGGTTATAACTTTACTGAAGGCATAGAAAAAATTTAAGCCATTTATTTAATTGAAAATGAGAGACTTAGCAATGCAAATAAATCTTAGCTTTTGCTCATCCATTTCAACTGTTATATCTGGATACCTATAAGGTCATGATCAAAAAATTCTGTCAATGAATCTGAAACCTCAAAAGAAGAATCTTTGAGCATATCTATTTGCCTTGCCATAAAAGATGTAGTAGCCTTGTCAAATAAAACTTCTAAATTTCTTGCCAATTGACTTGGAAAGGCAGATTCTGAGGTAAAACACTGTTTTGTCCTGTTCTTTAGATTATGAGCCTGCCAACCAAGGGATAAGTAGGAACCAAATGCGGCTTCTAATTCAACTTCTTAAAAAAAAAAATACATGGAATGGATATTTCATCTCTGAGAAATACTTTGCAAGTGCCAAATTCATTTTATGGAAGGTATTGAACAATTATCAGGAACGATTTTTACTCACTACTAAACTAACTATGTCAAGGCTGAAATGAGATGTCTGTATGAAGTTAAAGGCTTTTAGCTATTTTTCAAAAGACAATGAAGAAGCAAACGATGTTTCAAATACATATGGGATGAAAAAGAACAAGAAATTTGGAACACCGGAAAACTGTAGATAGGTACTTTATTAACTTCACAGAAAATACATTATCATTCAAGTAAAAGACACAGAAAATAACCATAGTTCACAGAAAAATAAAATACAGTCCGGAAGTGTAAAGTACAGATACCTTTTTGCTGAGGAATTGTACTTCGGATAACTGTGGAACATGGGAAGCTCGGAGAACATTTTAGTCTCCCAGAAGCCTGTACAGTAAGAGGAGAAAGCACAAGGTTTTATAAGTTAAGCCAGAAATGTTCCTCATAGTTACAAACATATCTATGTCCAAAAAAGGCAAGGTTTGAACAAATTTATTTGTTTATTTATTTATTTACAATTTTATTCTTCTTTGCGGACCATGTTGACTTAAAAGTGTTTATTGATTGATCAAACTGACCATCATCTTTTGATGCCAATATTAACTTAGTTTCTGAAGTTTGTGTTTAAAAGGATCATTTTGAAACCATTATATGCTCTGGCAATTGTTCTTTGACTATCATGCTACCAAAATACTCTTTACTACATGAGTGCAAGAGAAGATATATTCCCCGTCTGGGATCTCTACCAAGGTGTTATTTATTACCTCTAAACCCCTTAGACTAAAATAAAATCTCTGAATAGAAACTTTTTAGTGTCTATTTTTTGTCCTGTACAATTCTGTTCCTAATAAAAATTATAATATATTATTGCCTCTTCATAAATAATAATCTTTAAATTAATGCATCGTAAAATAGATAACAGAATCTTGGACATTTGTAATGGAATCAGAAGGAATTCTCTTGGTAGGCATGTTTTCTTCAATCTTTCTCCTGAAATAACCTCAACATATTGAACACTTAACAACAATTTATGAACTGGAATGGTCAAAATTGTGGCTGATCACTGGGGACTTGCAGTGCAATACAAACTATGTCTGCCACTTAGCAAACTCCATTTAATTTCTTTGCTCTTCCCCAGGAATAAATGTTCCAATACTTCTAACTTGTGACCTTAGGGAGTAACTTACCTGAAAGTCAATGTTAAAGGAGGTAGTAATTTCAGAGAGCTTAGTTACTGCAGCAGATTTGTAGTCCAATGCGATGGGCAAAGAACCAGATTCAGGTGTAATAAGGAAGATGAGATAGTGAAACCTCCAGAAGAAGAAAACTGAGAATCATGCATAGAAAAAGATAAATATAGCAATTTAAAAGTTATTTGAAACCATATTCTGTATTAGTTATTCTGAGCTGGGGGCACATTTCTTGATTTCCCCTGGCAAAACCATTCTTTTTTGTATAAATAATAAATATACATTGGAGCACCAACTTGAAACCATTTTATTAAATTCATGTTAAGCACTTCCTTCATATTTAAGTCATATTTAACTATCTCTTGGGTTTCTGTGATATGTTGGACATGTATAAAAAAATGGAAAAGCAGTGTCCATACCTCTGCTAGTAATTATGATTGGGAGCTATAGTAAACAAAATTATCTTGCCTTTAGTGATAAACTAAAATGATTGTTAACTAATATTTTTTTAAAAAAAGCACACCAAAACAACAAAACCAATATAAACCAATACGGCCCCTGCCCCGAAATAAAAAAAAACCAGGACTTATTTTGCTTCTGTGCTATTGAAATACTTAAGAAAAAACTTCAAATATTAATTTATAATAAAACACACTAAAATAGAAACTATTATTCCTAAAATAATACTAGGTTTAGTTATTTCATTTTTTTTTAATTAATTTTCAGTAACTCCTTACTTTCTCACTGTCTTCAAATTTCAGGGGTAAGCTTCCTGTATTTCAGTCACTGTTATGAAGAATTCACACTTTACCAAAATCATTACAAGTTTTAGGAGTGAAGAAAATTAAGTAATCCACTGATTATTAAGGAAAATTTCACAAGAAATGACAGATAAGGTGATATGCCATGTGCTACATTCTTGGTATCAGATGATCACAGGAATCATTAAACTAGTTGCATCCTTATAACCTTAGATTAATCCATTACTTGGAGAACAGTGGACACCTTTATCTCCTTATGTACTTCTACATATTTACTGCGGTTTTGTACACTGCTTTTACAATTCAAAGCATCATTTTCTTCATTGTAACAATTAAAGTCAAAAACTCATTTCTACAAGGCTTTATTTTCTGTGGTGTTACCCACATCACAGTATAATTCAGGTGACATCAGCTGATGTATTTCAGATCTCTATCCTGAGTGAGGAAAAATGTATCCTATAAGTCCTTTAATGGCCACACCACAGCTACAGCAAGGAGATCATGCTTCTGTACACCTACCCTAACATGAGCTGGAAGAGGGCATCCAGGCTTTTGATGGTCATTGATGTGGATTGGTCCAAATCAGAGTACAACAGGTTGTGCCCTCATTCCAGCGAAGAGGACAAGGCAGCACTGCTCTTCCTCCTGTGATGCTTTGCTGCTTCTACAAGGCAATAGGTCGTGTTAGTTCTCTTGGTCTGTGCATTGCCTGGGTCAACCAATCAAATGTTCCTTATTTGACCATTGATGATTTTATTTATTATTATTCCTTCCTGCTTATTGCTGCTTACATCTTCACATTGTTTTTGGGTACTAATTTGCAGGTAAATTGTTCAATTTTACGTGTCAATTTTCCTAGTCATTGAAGTCACTAATATCCAGGTAAATATACTTTACATCCATTCACCAATTGCATTTGAGGCCAGTTTTAGGAAATACATTCCAAAGAAAAATCTAGCCATTAGACAGATCTAGATACCTTCAGTGGGAAATGCACCCTTTAATTAAGGAGAAAAGGGATCTGGAAGAGTTTACATCTCCTCATCAGCTGCAGAAGAAATTTGGAAGAATATTAAAATAAATTTAGGCTCCCAATGAAAAAGATCAATGAGATCCAAAGGTAGGTGGGATGAATCCAAGCCTTTATGTATACAGACAAAAAATTGTGAGATTTTGGACTGTAGGCTAAGCAAAGCGACGGACACATGAAAAATGTCGTGTCAGGTCATTCTTCAGAGAATTTCAGGCTCGTAATCTATCTGTTATGGGAGGTTGGACTAGATAATCTCCAAAGGTCCCTTCCAAACCCATATCATTCTGTGATTCTTTATAGTAGGCTGATTTGGAACACCTGGTCTTTTTGTCTGTATCTGTATTAAAGAACCTGAGATTACTTCTAAGTTCATAGAGCATGATATATGTATATGATATTTCTCACACAACTATGTCCCAACTCCATTACAGAACAAGGCTCAGGAAAGTAACAATTTGTTTTTTCCTACTTACTGATTTATCCTGAAGGTAATCATAAACTTTCATATTGAAAAAGCACTGTTCTGTGTTTTTCTTTTTCAAATATTAATATGTCTATTTTCCTTACTATCTGTCGTTTCTTTCAAAAAGTCAGCAATGGGAGCATTTTTTTTTAGGAGTGAATGTATGTTTCCTGTCTCCAAATACATAAGAATCTGTTTTTAAATTTTCTTATTTTCTTTCTGCACTTTTCTATTACTTCTGCAGTCTGAGGAGGATAGACTTAATTTCACTCTCTTCCTTGCAGAACATTGTTACACTGAAATTGTGAATTCACTGAAATTGTGAATTCACAATTGTGAATATTGTGAATCTAGTCTGCAAACATTTAATACTCTAGTAGATAAATGAAATATCCAAAATAGACTTGTTTTAAAATGTAAACAATACTGATACCCAACTATATACTGGAAGGAAGGTTAAAATTATATTTTAATACTAGCTGAAAATAAATAATACATAAGCTTTCCTATGTTCTTTGAGAAGACTCTAATCAGTAACAGAATGTAGAAACATGAGAAAAATACCCAATAATTTTCTCATTTCTTCCTAGTAGGTTATTCCATTTAAAAAAACAGATTTACCCTGCTACACAGAATTACTATTTTTTTCATCAGTGAAAGTGGATTAATATTTGGTAATGACTAAATATTAAATGTTTTGAATTATTATACATTATTAAAAACATGAATAAATAATTTTAAATAAGGTCTGAGGTGAATTTTTTTTTATATTCTCAGGTACAATACCGTCCCGCTAGTCAGTATTTGTTAGCCATTATGTAGTTGCCAAGAAAGTAAAAAGCAAACAAACAATAGCCATAATTTATGTATGGATCTACTACATTTGTGCACAATTGCTGTACACCTGCATAATTTATGTTCTTTGTGCTGGCAAGTTTTCCTAAAACACTTGTTTTGGAGCTATGCTGATGGCATATAATTACATCATTGATGAGACTGGCATAGAATAGGGGAAAACTATGTTAACTTGTGCCCTGAAGAGAGAAAAGAATTTAAAAAAAAAAAAAGGAGGAGAAAACCCAAAACAAGGTTACTCAATTGGAAAGAAGAAGATGTCCTTTGAATGAGAAGCTGGTTTTTAGCTTCCGAGATGTTGCTGTAAAAAATTAACAGATGAACATGGTGGGGGAGGGAGGGGAGGGGGGGGTGGAGGTGGGAGGAGCCACCAAAAAAACCCCACAAAACCAGAACCAAACAAATCCCCAAAAGAAACAAAACAACAACAAACCCCCAAACAGTTAAAGTTTAAAAAGCAAAATCCTCTTTCTTCTGTGAGAACCATTTCACTTTTTTTCTACAGCTTTTCTCCTTCATTTCTTCTTCCCTATTTCTCACTGTGTCTGCAATATTAGAACCCTAACTGTGCAAGGAGACTTAAAAACCCCACACCCTATCTCTTTATATTTCCCTTGGGTCCTACCTACTTTACCTCCATTCCTTTCAGCTCCTCTTCTTCACCCCATGCCATCTTTCTGCTATTAATCTTCTTTTTGACCTCGAATCCTATTTTCACATGTGTTCTGGCTTCCTCAAACTTAAATAATAATCACCTAACCTCACTACCACTTAATTTCTCCTTGGTCTCATACTTTTCTCTGCTTTAATATTGCTCTAATTTACTTTAGCACAGATAACTCCCTTGTGTAAATTTAGTTGTGAATTTTTAGCTTTCATTCTTTTGACCTGTTCTTTCTCTTTATTATTATTGACACACTCTCCTCTTCAGAAAGATACTAAAGTTTCTTTGTTCTCCTTTTAGATGTTAAGATATATAAAATAGCTCCCTTCTGAAAATATATTTTCATAGCCCTCCAAAAATCTTCTAAAAAGACAGACAGCTTCAATATATTACAAGGTATACTGGATGTTTGTTTTTTTTTTTTTCCTGTGCCTTTAGAAAGTAGAATGCAAATGAATAGTTTTTTTTTTTCCTTTACAATTAATTGTGATCATCTATAAAACCTCATATGAGCATTAAAAACCTAGCTAGGAAGAAATTTTTTTCTTTTTCTCATTCTTAACAATGCCACATAACTGTTGGAAAAAAACGTATGTAAGCAATACTAAATCATATTAAGGTTTGGTAATAGCATATGTGCAACCTCTTCATTTTAGAATTAAATGTGGATTAAATTGTCATTAAATGTAAGAAAATAAAATCAATGTATAGAGATTCACAAATATTTTCTCTGATATTTGAAAAGAAAAAAACCAACAAAAAAGTAAAAGGTTTTATTATCTTATTGAAAGTCATTCCCAGTGATAGAGTGATCTCCTTTAGATTAACACCCTCTGAGCCGTTACTTCCAGAGTCAACTGTTTATCCATTTGGCAGTCAGTTAGGGAAGTATATTTGTTCTCCTTGTTTTTTGTTATTTATAGCACAGATCTGGATGTTGTGGATAGGCTCAGTGCCAGTTTGTTTTGCACATATCAGACCCACAGTCTAAAAAGCTAGATAAATCTTTGTCTGAATTGTAAGCTAAAGGGTCCAACCAAAGGGAAGTGGGAAACACAGAAAAGGGTTAAGGATAATACCCCTTGATGAGAACAATAGGAGGTCTTATTATCCTCAGCTAGGGTATATAGAGAGATACATATCTATATATCTGTATATATTCGTATCCTCTAAGTTTCTCTAATATTCCAAGCTTATATGAGGTCTTAATGCTTAAAAAACATTTTTACTGCAGCTTAGACTGTCCCAGGCCCAAACTGTAATGGCTAGTGCATTGAAACTGGAAAAATAAACCCAGGAAAGAGGAAACAAAAAAACTCACATGACTTTTTTTCTTTATTCTGACATAAATTTCACTACTTCTTTATTTTATGTACATTAACAACAGATAAATTTGATGGATATAATCAGCAAATAAGATTTCAATACTTCATGGCTACTTTTATTACTTAACTACAGAAGTCAGATCTTTAAAAAGGATTGTGACCTGCTTTGGCAGGGGGGATTAGACTAGACGATCTCCAGAGGTCCCTTCCAAACCCACATCATTCTGTGATTCTGTGATTGTTCGATTGCAATCTAATCAGGAAGACATCTTTGAGTGTGCCTACATTTAATGTATAGGAAGGGTTGTTTTAAGTGAAGGAAAAAAAATCTGTCTAAATATGAAGTCATTATATTCTTCTGAGTACAAGAAGAGTCTGACAGAATCAACAATAAAGTATGCATGAGCAATATCTGCAACACAGGGTGGATAAAAGGTCATACATCAATGTGTACCTGCATCCAGGCACTGGCACCAATTTGGCAGTAGGAACAGTATGTGCATGTACAGTGCTGGAACTACAGTGACTCTACAGCAGATTGAACACCAGTTCTTTCCTTTGTGCTACACCAGTTGCCAATGACGTTTTATTTCCTGACTAATACAGATCAACTTGTGCCCTTATAGCTGAGCCTTGCTTTAGGACATGCTAGCCACACTCTGAGACTTAAGACATGCCAACCATATTCTCAGACTTAATGGTTTTGAGCAATGGGGTATTTTACTCATGAGCAACAATTCATAAAAAAACATGTCTATAATCTACCCATACTATCCATAATACATGATAGTTTACCTTAACATGAGACTTGCTTTGATAGACATTCTCTGAGCCTATATGGTGGATTTAGTTTTGCAAAAGAAAATGACAAAACAGTTATTGTAGCTGTTTATCTCGAAAGGTAAAGCATTTATAAAGAGATAAGAATTTATATCCAGTGACCAGAACTGAAAGTCCTCATCACCTTCTGGTTGATTGTCCCAAATATCACACTGTGCACTTTTTCTCTGGTTTTCTTTTTTTTATGTTTGTTTGTTTTTTCTGTCTATTAAATCTGTTTTATTTTCACGAACTAATTAACAACTATTTTACAAAACAAGAATGTGCAGCAGTGTAGGACACTTTGTTAATAGGGAGAACAAATAATTTACCACAGGTAGAAGCTCAAATGCAAATTCTAACTCTAGAAAGCAAGAGACAATCCTACAGAAAAGTTTCTTTTATTATTGGATTCTGAGGTTTGTTTGCTTTCTTTTTAGAGATGCTAATATGGCTTGTTTTTCAATGTTGGACTCTTGGGACAGAGTTCATTTGCTGATGTAACATTTAGTAGCATTATGGGCCAGTGGTTATGAGTCATTAAGGATCTGAAGGGTTTGATACGATGGAAAAGGAATTAAAAAAAAGATTACTACAGAAAGAGATTTTGAAAAAGGTATGCTATCTTGAAAATTACATTATTCAACAAAATAAGACAAAAAACCCCCACCCTTTTGATCCTCCCTGCGTTTACCACAATCTGCACTTACATGTTTCTCATGTGACAAATATGAAGATGTTAGCAAATAACAATAACATCTTCACTAAATTAACAAATATTGCCACTATCCCTTTGCCCTCATGCTTCCAAAAGAAGGAAAAAACACTTTCCATTCTCTCCTGATACTGATCATCAAATTGGTGACAATGGATGAAGATAAAAGTTCTTTTGGTCTCCAACTGAGGTTTCTTAATGTTACTTTTCCTTTCATTTCTGTCTGTCTTTTCTGTTTTGGTTTGGGTTTGGTTTTCTTTTTGTTTTTGTTTTCCTTTTTGGAGAAGGGAACAAGAAGTTCTATTAGTCTAATGTGTTTTACTCATTCCAGGAGGAAATACATGTTTATAAATATGTTTATGAAGGTTATACATGAAATGTATATCAGCACACACCCACACAAAAGTCTTATTATGACTATCATCCTGCAATTATCAATTACATTGTTAATATGCTGGAAAGGCAAATGTTTTAAATTTAACTGTAAAAAAATTGTGAAATAAAATGCTAGCAACCAATCTACTGACAAACCCACTTCAATATCAGAATTTCAACTGCTATAAATTTCCTTTCTGCATTCATTGGCTTGGATTTTTTCATGCATGTATGTTCTTGCTTTTTGCTAATTTGATTGTGAATGCAATTAGACTTTAGCATAATTGCAGGAATTCCTGTTATTCCTGGTTATTTGTGATTACTAAATGTATATTATGTGGGATATATTCATATTATTTCATATTATTTTCATATTAGTTGTCCTCATCAGAGCAAGTTGTCCTAGAGTCTTTTCATCACTCTCAGGAATATTTTCATTACATCAATAAAATAGAAGCTCATGACCTGTTTCTTTGTGATAAAGTAATATGATATTATGCCTGGAGAACTCTTTAGTTTTGGCTGAATAAGTATAAGCACTCTAATGATTGAACAGTTGTATCTTGACTTTACATAATATTGGAAGTGTGATTATTTGGAGAAGTTTTGGGCACTGCGACACAGTTATTTTATGTATTATCCATGCAATGGACCAGTAGAGCTGGGAGAAAGAACAATAAATAGTGATAGCAGCTTATTTCACTGTAAAAACAAAGTGGCATACGGCATCAAGTTTATTCCAGAGTGATGAACAACACTGATGAGCTTGTCAAAACAAAATCTTAGAATGCAGTCAATGAATATCACCTTTTGAGCATATGCCCTTAATACATATCAAAGAGTTACGACTTTGGTACTAAGTTTCCCATGCAATAGACTGATTATAGAGTCATAAAAGATTTAGTACTCGGGTTACTTTACTGGTAGATCGCATTTTATAGTCATTCTGTGACATGACAGGATACTGAAAAGGAAGATATGGTCTTATTTTTGTTCTTCACTTAGGTGCAAGAAATCAGAGGATACAGACTGAACTGTTTCTAGTGCACTGTTTTGCACTCCAAATTGTCTTAATCCAAAAAATGCTTATCAAAACAAACAAACAATGAGTAATCATCACTTACACAAGGTCATACATTTCAAGCTTTGCAAACAGAAACCTAGGAGATCTCCACAGCCCCCATTTTTATATCTGTGATTACATTTTAAATTGGTTTCATAACATAGACAGAAGCTGTTTTGTAGTTACATATGCTCCCTTGAAAATCTGTTGTCTGTAGAGTATGTTGATAAATTATGACTTGTCCATCAGTTTCAATATCACAAGAGTTTAAGATTCCTTCACTGCAGTGTTATTACTTTAAAAATTACAACCTCTATGCATATCTGAAGAATTTATGATGTGTAGGAAGTAGAATATCCTCAGGAATTATTTTGTCAGCAAATAATTTTCAATCTTGTCTTTAATTTAGGATGTTTGTTTCCTTTTTTTTCAATTTCTTTTAAATATTAACAATAGTAACACTCTTCTTTTATAATTTTGCAATTAGCATGCTTAATGTACGTTTAGTATTCTGTGAATCTAATTTAAAAACTTTTATCAATCTTCAGTAATAGTTAAGGGATGAGTAAACTATTGAATAACTTTCTTTTGACTTCTCAAATGTCTTAAAATCAACTCTAGCTACAACAATTAAAACTTCTGTTTAGTCTGTTTTCTTCTATATGATTTACAAATATAAAACATGAGCACTTTCTTCTCAATTTTAATTAATCTGGTTTCTTGATTAATCTGGTAATGTTATCAACTGATAAATTATTGTATTAAATATTGCTTAGGTAATCAATAATCATAATGACAGGCTGTATTACTAGGTTTCATAATATATCTACAATTGTTGCTAGTCATTTTATGAAACATCTAAGCATTCAAATATTTTATTTAGTGACAAAATGAAGCAGGCAAAGTCCAATTACGGAAAAGAATATTGCTTTCTAAAACTTGCTGAAGCATTTGTGAGCTTTGTATGATTTGAACTAGTCATTTCATTAAATGATCAGTTTCACAGTGTGACAATAATGCATATAAATGCAAGTTTAAGGTTCCATAAAAAAAAAATAAATCTTCTATTATAAATGCCTATTAATACTAGCACAAACCAAAGCAAAACCCCAAATATTCCCATACTAAAGCAAAAATGAAACAAAAATGCATTGGTATAATATAAAGCATAGCAGAATCCTTTAAATTTAAGTAGTTCTTCTCTAAGAATCTCAGTCTCCTGTTTGTGAAAACCTATGTATTTGGCCTTCATTATTATCCAGCTTAATATATGGGTCTCATACAGAACACAGCAGGTTATCTTGGCTGTAAGACAAGATGGTTTTCATCTGTGCATTAAGAGTGCAGAAATAATCATCCCAGAGTGATGGACACAAAGAAGACTAAACCAAGAGACTATGTATGCATTTGGCTGTGTGATGTTTCATTCAATTCAATCTCACAAGAAAAATCTTTAAAAACTAAAAAAAGTCTCTATTTTCCTGTAGAGAAAAGGTCTTCATAATGGAATAAACAAGTGAAATATTCTTATAAAAAGTTTGCTGTCATCCATTCCTTATGCTAATATACTACATCGTCATTGTAAGACTGGAGAAAAAAATGAATTGTACACTAAATTTGGGCTAGCATGTGACTCCTGCATTGGGAGTCAGTGCAAAGTTATAAAACGAACTCAGGACAATTGCTGTTTTTTTCTGCATAACACAGAAAGCTAAAAGATAAAACCATACAAAAGGAAATGGAAAGGGAGATTGGACTAGATGATCTTGAGAGGTCTTCTTCAACCTCAACCTCATAAAATCCTTTTCTAGTCTTTAGAGGGGCAACATCAGAAATAACACAACTGACCCAAAATAAATAATATACATTCTCCCTCTTATTCATAACTTCAAAGTCTAACAATTGCAGAATGTCCATGTCTTTCTTGTTCTGAGGACTCCAAAGCTGGACACAGTACTCTAGGTTGGGTCTCACGAGAACAGTGCATAGAGGTAGAATCACCTCACATCACCTGCTGGCCATGCTTCTTTTGATGCAGCCCAGAATGCAGTTGGCTTTCTGCCAGCATGCACTGATGGCTCACATTAAGCTTCTTATCTAAGAGCACTCCCAAGTTCTTCTCCTCCTCTCCATTTCCTTGTGTATGTGTTTTTTGGGACCTCTAAAGACATTATGTTTCCTTTGAGGAAATGCATTTGAGGGCCAAAATATCCTGAATTTTTGCACATTCAGTCTGAATCTAAGCTGGAAAATAGTATCTTTCTCTACAAATACTGATTTGGTTGTGTTTTTTTCTCACTTTCATATTTCTTTTGTTATGTTCCCTTCACAGATCTCTACTTTTACCTATAAGCAGAAAAATAAAACAGATATCCACTGCAATCCTATTTCTACTTGTAGATCTAACTGATATTTAAGATTTAAAACACTGATCCAGAACACAGTTGTGCAACTGTAGGGTCCAAGGCCAGTGGACTTTTATAATAGTTTAATTAATGTTGGCATGCAGTCAGCTTCTCTAACAGTATTGTCATCTTATGTTTTATAGCTTTCATATTAGCATATCTGGGTATAGATACTGAGCACCTCTGCATTCTATTTTCTTATACTGAAATATACTATTTTATTTTCATATATAATATGCTAGACCACAGTGAAGAAAATTACTAGAGACACTGCTATGGAAGATTGATAAAAAAACCTGCTGAAAGCCAAACTGAAGTTAGGTGAACTATGTGAAGCTACATCTAATGGGGGATTTTTCCCCCCCTTTTTTTTTCCCCTTAAAGAAACAAAAGCCAAGCCAACAACTAAATTATGATTTTTTTTAAATTATTTTCTGAATTTGTATATGTACATACAGATGAGAGAAGAATTATTCTATGTCCAAAGCCCCAGAAGAGTGCAAAAGAGACTTGTTGGTATGACATCCCTAATGAAACCTATTGAGGTGGTTTTCTCGGGGCTTTTTTTGTTTGTTTGGTTGTTTGGTTTGGGTTTTTTCCTACATATTTCTGTATTTTTTGAAGTCTTCAGGTCCACAGAAAGAAAATCCTGTCTTTCTAAGAGGTAAGAAATCTAGGCACAATGTAAGACACTCTCTAGAATGGAACATCCTCCAGTTGAGTGGACAACTGTGAAATTAAAATTCAGCTATTATGAGGTACAACAACAGAATTTCTAAGTGTAAGTCTGTACATTTCTTGTTAAATGTTCTAATTTAAAAATTTATTTGCATTTTACTATAAAGCTCAGAAATTATAATCTCTCCCCTATATGCTGTGACAGATCTTCAGGTGAAATAACCACAGGCAGGTTTATCTTTATCCACTTTCCTACATTTGTTGTTGTAAGGTTTAAAAAGGAAGGAAAGGTAAATTCTAAAAAAATTATTATCCTCCTGACTCACCTGTACAGGTTCTCTTTACAATCAGATGTTGGCACATTTTTATATAACTGCCACTATATTTTACCTTCAAAAGTTTTTTTTTTTCCCTCTCAAGTACAATTACATTATATTGATAAAAGTATGTGAACATTCTTATTTTATATATATACACACTTCTTTTATGCTATCAGATACAGCATTTAAATGAACAACATATAGTTATCAGTATGAATATTGCAGATATTAAATTAAAGTGATAGCTGTATAATCACAGTGCATTTACTTAGTTGTTAAAAGTAATGTTTTATGATTAACTTAATTAGTACCCATTATTAAACTGTGCAATTTAAACATTTGCTAAGAAATTAGCAGACAATTATGTTTTATAAAATGATATGTGACTGAGAAGACATTATACTGAAACATCATTAAATCCCAAAACTAATAATAAATAAATAAAATAAAGACTGGGATCAATATCATAAAATGCTTTAATTCTATACATTTGTCTTAATGATTTTATGCCACTGCTCCTCATCATGATGTCCAGGCCAATTACTATCTACTCAAAATTCATAAGGGAATACGATAAACAAGGAAATCACAACAATCATCATATTTTTATTGGTAGCTGACTCTCAGAATTGTATTTTGCAAAATTCTCTCTTTAAAATATATGTTCAGTCCAGAAGGAAATGAAAAGCTTTTATTTCATTCTTTTTTATATAAAAATTTTATTAAAATTTTTATAAAAGCTGTGTGATGTAACAAAAAAAACAGTGGTTTATACAACTAATCTCAAGTTAAAATCTTATATAAAGATGTCCATCATGTGAGTTCAGTGTTCTGAATTCATGAATCATCATTGAAAAAGGATTTTTGGAAATGGCTTCCACTATGAACACATCTGTAGTGAATCACACTGGTATTTTAAAACAGAAGATTGTGACTACAGTCTTCAAAGGATTACCAGATTTTTTTTTCACTTGGGGGTTCTTTTAATCAGGTGAGGATAGTTGTTCTGGAAGTGCAATTAGCCCATGTGGCATCAAATAATGGGATGAATGATAAAGTTGATCACACACAATTGCTTTTGCACCCTTCACTACATGAGAAAGAATCTTTCTAAAAATAGGCACTTGGAAATTTTACAGTGAGATGGATAAATCAGCTAAATGGCAAAAAAGAATAACAGACTTTTATTTTGTCTTTGACAATATTCAACTCTATTCCCATCCTCTCTACTGAAGGCCTGGATGACTGGATTAGAGGAATATAAATAATGTGAGAGACATCTCGTTGGAATTAGACATTCACATCTGAGCATGTCCAGTTATTTGAGTTTACAATTAACAGAAAGAAATAATCACTTCTAGAATGTTAGTCATCTACCAAAGGCAAGCATAGACCTTAGTTTGAAATTAATTGTAGCATAGAAGTATTTTCTCTTATTAAATGTAAAACAAAACTTGGATCCCTAATTAAATGTAGCTGCAGCGTATGAAAACTCCGATGCCTATAAAGGTGAGTGTTATGAACCCTAGCCTATGATTTTCTTATTTTTGAGTTCAAACTATGACACATGTAAACATGTATTGCAAGTTAAGTACATGACCAACAGATATTGAGGCCATATATTTTCCTTTATTTTTCAGCTTTTCCTTTTTTTTTCTTTAGGTGTGGGAGGTAGTGTGAAATTATTCATTCATGCTGAAAGACTATTCAGGGACATCCTCTTTATTAAGTCATTTACTGAAATAATAACACACCTGGTACCAATCTCAAAGGATATTCAGCTTCTTAATGGAACAGCATGATCAAGAGACCACACACTCCTGGATATTTACTAATCCATGATCAGTCTACTCATTTATGAGGTACAAGACTCTTTGAAAGCCCCTACTAAAAGTCAGGTAAGAAGAGGAATAAAAATCAGATCTCTTACAGCTTCAGTGAATACTCCTCTAATCACTGATCTTCACAAGGTCTTTGCTGATTTTTTGAGTGTCTAATCCTTTGCTTTGGGAAACCAAATTTTCTTTTCCAAGTTAATTTTCCTAGATTCCTAAAAAGCAGTTAAAATGATCCAAATCAAAGGAAAGCATTTTGTTTTTGTTTAAAAGTCGTTTCCTTCATCCCTTCAAGAATTTCACAGCTCTTCAAATGAAAGTAAAATCAGTTCAATTTAATCCTAGGTACCTGTATTTATCAGAGTTTAATTTAGTTTTGTTCACTTAGTTGTTATTTGTGAATTAATATTTTAAAAACTAATTATTTTACATGTTAATTTATTCAGAATACAAAGCATTAATTAACTGGTGTCAGTAGCGGTAATTCAAACCCTGTGTCAGCAGATATGAGACAGTCATGTCAGTTATGAGAAAAGCTCAATAAATAATTTTTATTTTTCTCATCATATAGCTCTGTTCTGCTCTTCTCATCACTTTGCTTCTCTTCTCTTTGCTTTACATCTTTCTTTTTGGTCAAGTCTTATTTACACTGTGAACAAAACCATCCAAAGAGGAATTCTACTTACATATTTTCCTTTGAAATTGCGGGGTGCCACTCAAAAAGAGTCAAGAGTGCAAGACTTAATGTTCTAATAAAAAGAATACAAACTGAAGTGAGACATCTATGATGATACTGCATCATCAGTAAAGTGAATCCACCAGATACCGTATACACTACAGTTAACAATTCCAAATCTCATCTCCCTACAGCAGTCAAAGTGAAATGAAGCTGAATAGAACAAATCCTGATTATTCACATTTACTCTTATTAAAGAATGGAATAAAGTAGTGCCAAGGGGAATAAGAGAATAAAGCTATTTCTATTCAGTTGTGAAGAAAGTAAATTAATAAAACTAACCTCACGTCTTTTGTACATGCTTTCAGATGATGCCCTGGAGAATAATGCCCTTTATAGGAAAGAAGGGTGGGGAATGCACTGTATAGCCTATTGTCATAGCTTTCCTCAGTACTATTGACAAACTGCATATCACCAGCGGCTGATAGGTTGCCATATTTTTTGTTTGAGACATATTTTTATATATCTTCAAATAAGCCTCCTGGATATTTATCTTCTCCATAGCTTTTCCATATTTTTAAATGGAAATTTTTTCAATCCTATTGTATTGTGAAGTAAGATTTAAATCCTGAAAAGAAAACAATATTTGTGATATAGCAGGGACCACGTAAGACAGTTAAACTAATCTTCATAATATATTATGTTTCAGATTCATATGAAATATCAAGTCCATCTTAAGGTTTTCTGGACATGTGCTAATACAACAGTGTTTTATAAAATGTCCTTATGCATTTGACAAAGTGAATCATTCCAGGATGGTCTTCTGCCACAAATCTGATTCTTCATTTCAGTAATCATCTGAGTGATGTCTGGGAGAATATTATGGATTTGTCCTAATTGGTGTCCTTAGACTGAAATATCTGTTCAGTGGGGTATGATTAAATGGTAAAGGAGAGGCTCAGGTTTTTACTAGGTGTTTGGAACTTTATACAGGCATCCAGAGAATTGAGTTACACATATAGCCTTTCTAGAAAAAAAAAAAAAGCATCCTCAGACTTGCAGACATGCAGGAAAAATATGGATTTTTCCAGCAGATACAACACATCCTCCATGAAAAGCCTAGTTGGCCAGCTTTATCTTTTCTCATCTCCTCTTAGAGAGAAAGAAGAGGCCAATAATTTTCAGTATCCATCACAATCTTGTTTGGAAAGCAAATAAGTTCTCTACATCTGATAGGAAAGCTCTGTAGAAAAATGAAATGTCTCATTTTTAACTATATCAAGAAACTATTTGAGCTAGGTAGGAAGTAGTTTGCAATTTCAGTAAGGTTTTTTTTCTTGTGTGAAGAAGATAAACTGACAAAATTTTCCTAGGATGCAGTTTATGGTCAAGACAAAAATCAAACCTTTTCACTTATTGTGGAGAAAAATCAGGGCCAGGTATCCCCCGGGCAGATCAAATTATTTTCCTGTTTTAGCAGTCTCTTTATATACTAAACCAACTCAATTGTAAGCATGTTTGTGTTTTAATTTAGCTGGAAAGACTCACAATCTGATAAAACTGAAACAGTCCTTAAAGCATGACTGCTGATATCAATAATGTTTTTTAAAGAAAAATTTTTCTATTACTTCCTTTAGACAAAGGTATGAAATTTGCCTGGGTTCATGTTACTGTTAGGATTATCCTTTCTAAAAGTAATTTGAAAATCTATTAATGTTTCACCTTGGAAGAAGAAATAACATTTCTGTCTACTCAGAAGATATGAAAAAAGGAAACCAGAAATCTTTACTGAATATTCCATTCTGTTCTGATTTTCTCAAGACTTTATACAACTTCATGCAATACTTACACATTTCTTGAACTATCTATTCACCTTCCTGACAAAGCAATTCTTAGGTAATCATTTGATTAAATAATAAATATCACATATGACATGATTTTTATATACACACACGTGTATATAAAATATACTTATATGTATGCACATATATGTACTTTGTATATATTTGAGTATGTGTATGTATACATGCAAAAGAATATATTTTCATTCTAGACTTTCATAACTTTCTACATGGTACATTAAAAATGTTTTTAATGATTTTCATTTCTGTATTAAATACATTGATTTAAACTAATACAGAAAACATATCTCCATGAGCAATCATCACCTATGTTCAAATTACTCTTACATTCTACAAATACATGTTTTGTAGTAAAAAATTTAATGAGCCATCTTAGAGTATCTGTCATGTAAACTGCCCTGATCTCCACACAAAAATGTTCAAATCTGACTGCCCATGGGAAAAAAACCCATTAGCTTTCTAGAATATCTTCATTGCTGGGATGAATAAGAAAGGTAGTAACAGAATAGGTATCTGAGGTCAGATATGATAGAGGAATTTATACTGAAGATCAAGTGTCAGCTAATTATCTATACTTGAAAGGCAGGTACATATATAAAGAACTGGTAAGACATGTTTCCAGGAACAAATTATGTCAACAACATGCTTTAGCCACAGTGCATTAATGCATTCTGTATGGAAATAGATTCTAAATTTACCTGATGTTTATGAAGAATCAGGGTTATTAATGTATTTACTAACAACTGCAGAAAAACTATGATGCTGGTGAGATGGTTGATGAGGAAACATATGAACCGCCTTAAAGGGAGAAAAAAGAAGCAAGTCTTTGTACACATATGTGTAAAAAGCAAAAAGCAAAAGCAAGCAAATAACCCCATCCTGACTTTTGGCAAAGGTAGTTGGCTTACAACTGAGTATTACTGAGGATCCATCTTGATATACAATGGAGGCGTAAACAAAAGTACACCAATTAAGAGAATTATATTAATTCCACTATATGTACCTTGACTTTCAGCCAGGGCCTCAAGCCCAAATCACATCCAGACAGACACTGGGAAAGGAAAGGTGATTTACCCTATTCCACTGATGAAGAACCATAATAACCTAGGGCAATTTGTATACTGAGTAAAAATACATGCTTTACAAATCGATTGTTGACTTTTTGTCTCTACAGATATGGTAAATTCTTTCTAACAGAAAACCTATATCTGTGTACTGTGTACAATATTATAAGTACATACTATGGTTCTTCATGTCCGAGAAGTCTAAAAATACCATTCAATACACATACCTCGTTTTTCTTTGTTAAAAGTGTTCTTCTTTTTACTCTAAAAATGAGTAACATGATGCAAATAGGCAATTTCATACAGTTCCTTTTTTCCTTCATTGATTTGTAATTTCACTTTTGTTTTTTGTGCTTACTGAGCTGAAGAAATAATCTTCCTTGTAAAACATGAACAACAGAGTGATCTAGAGAGAACACAAACCAATTTGAGACACTTCCAATTTATCTATGGAATTTGTCACTGTAATCTGAATTTCAAACAAGCATCTTTCCTTTACTAACAACTCATTATAATACAAAAATATTTTGCTCCTAGGTTTTGATCTTAACCCACCTGGTCAATTTACTTCTACCTTATATTAGTTGCCTGTCATTAGCTAAGTGGATACACCTCACAAATTAGCTCACAAAACAAAAGCAAAAGCAAAAAACAACAAAAAAAAGAATGAGATAAAGGAGAAAGCACTTGAATTAAATGGATAACTTCATATACATTGCTAGGTGCTATGTATTGGGAAGGAAACTAATTGGGAAGCTATTGGGAAATATTTAAAACACAGACAAATTGAAAATGTGCTGCAATGATAATTCATATTACTAGCCAAAGTGGCATAAAAAAATGTTCCAACTGTATTGCTTCAATAAAAGGGTAAAAGCTCCAGCTCCACAGCACACTGGATTAAAATACAACCTTCTTATGAAATTACTATGAAATTGAGCTGAAGCACATGCAGAACTAAACAGATTGGAAAGCATTCAGCTACAAGTCTGTTCTTTTTTCCAGGCCTGTTGAAGTCTCAACTGATTTCAAGGAAACTAGTTTTAATTATTTGCTCTGCTATTTAAGCAAACCATATCAAAGGCTACAGTGGGGTATATCCAGAAGAGTTACTGTTGACTAGTGAAACGCAGGGTACCTGCTTTATCTCAGGGGAAAAAGAGAGAAAATGGAAAGAAGGAGAATCTAGATCAGCTGAAGCACATCTTTACAAAGGAAATTAAACTTAGAAAAGATTCACAGACACTGTTGAAATAGTGCAGTGAAATGGATGTACTCCTCACACAAATTAATACCATTAATTGTTTTTTAAATTTACTCTAAGACTGTCCTTTTTAAGATATGTTACATGGAGTCTATTTCTTCTTTGATCTGTACCTGAAATAAAACTGTAACAGAAGGATTACAAGAGCCATCACAAGAGCTACTCCACACACTCTTCTAGTGAGTCATAAGTACGTATGTAAATTGGAATTTACTGGGAATGCACAGATTGAAGTTACTGACCACTTGTTGATCATATTTATCTTTTAAATTAATATTGGGGCCAGATATATGTTGAGTACATTTCATACTTCATATTTTTTAATCTGTACTTACCTGTATATAGCATTACTGTGATAGGGTCACCAGATGGTGCTGTTACATGTAGACTTACACCTTGCTTAATGTGTAGAATTTTTAGCTTCAGAAAAAAAATTTAATTGGAATTCTGTTCATATGCTGTAATTTATTTTTTTTTAAATATTTGTAGCTAGCAAATGCCAGTGAATTTGCACTTACTGCCATTTCCTAAAGCTAGTGCCACTCTTGAAACAACAACTTTATGACAGCCAAACGCTTGGGATGACCTTTCAAAAAAAGATGGGATTTCCACCTTTTCATTGTGATCACATCCATTTTATCATTGCTAAACAGCTCTATATAAAAGAAATACCACTTTTTCCAGACTTTGCACTGAGATTTCATCATCGTAAGAAGACAATTTCTATCACCTTAGAAGCTGACACCGTTTCTAAGCGCTTCTAGCAGAAGGATAGTGATTAACTTCACCATAATGAATCATTAAAAAGTATATGTGACTGAACAAAAAATCACATTTTTATCAACTATTGACTATTTGAACTAGTACAGTTCTCCTAAAAATGCTTTCAATTTTAAGTACTGCAGGTTTCTTAGAGTGGGCATATCTGGAACCTTAAAATCAAAATGTGTCCAAAAATTAATAACTAAACATTATTTATTATCTTAAAAATTAATAGTGCAGACACGTAGAACTCCATGTCTCAGTAAGCTAAGAAAAATGGGGAAAAATGCTGACACCAGTTACACCAAAAATGATCAGCTTCTATATACAGTTTATATTTGCTTCATAATAATTTCTGTGACAATGAGTTGAAAATGTTGGCCATATCAGCATTAGCAAAATGCCACAGAGTTCAGTGTGGAACTCTGTGTTGGCAATTGCTAATTAAATAACATAAAACCATGTAAGTTTAGTGGAATATCAACATGTATCAAGTTTCTGAAACTCAGATCAGCAGTATTTAGGAATGCTAAAGCAAAATTTTGGTCTGGGCTTTTGTTTTCATGTTAAAATGTCTTGGTGAAAGAATAAAGAGAAGAGGAGAAAAGATACCTGCTGCTCTTTTTTAATTCACTGTTGGTATTCACAGATTCAAGCCCACTGTCCATTCCTCCAACATGCTGCTTAATTGTTTTCTTGTGCTAAGCAATAATTCAATAGCTCACATAATAAAAAAAAAATAACTTTGTTAGAGACTATTTGTAGCTTGCCTGTCTTACTCTTAGCATCATTCATGCATTTATATCTGATGAAAGGATAAATATTAAGAAGTTAGGTTTTTTCAGATAACTGTTAAAGTCACTGGAAAGTAGACTTGTCAAACCATCAAGATACAGCCTTGAAACCTGTGCAAAGCATTTGACAGTGTCATGGTCTCAAAACTGGAATCTAATGGATTTGATGGATGGACCACTCGGTGGGTAAGGAGCTGATTGGATTGCCGCACTCAAAGGGTTGCAGTCAATACTCAATGTCTAAGTGGCGGCGAGTGATGAGTGGTGTTCCTCAGGGGTGTGTACTGGGACCAGTGCTGTTCAACATCTTTGTTGGAGACATGGACAGTGAGGTAGAGTGCACCCTCAGCAAGTTTGGCAATGACGCCAAACTTGGTGGTGCAGTCGACACACTGGAGGGAAGGGATGACACCCAGAGGGACCTGGGTGGAGATCTGGGCTCATGCAAATTGCATGAAGTTTAACCAAGCCAAGTGCAGGGTCCTGCACCTGGGATGTGTCAATCCCAGGTACAAACACAGGTTTGGTGGAGAATGGCTAGAAAGCAGCTTGGAGGAGAAGGACTTGGGAGTATTTGTGGATAAGAAGCTTAACATAAGTTGGCAATGTGCATTGTCAGCCCAGAGAGCCAACCACGTCCTGTGCTGCATCAAGAGAAGTGTGGCTGTCAGATCATGGGAGGTGATTCTGCCCCTCTACTCTGCTCCGGAGTACTGCGTCCAACTTTGGAGTCCTCAACACAGGAAGGACATGGATCTATTGGAATGGGTCCAGCAGAGAGCCATGAAGATGATCAGAGGGATGGAGCACCTCCTCTGTGAGGACAGGCTGAGAGAGCTGGGGTTGTTCAACCTGGAGAAGAGATGTGAAGGCTCTGGGGAGACCTTATAGCGGCCTATCGATATCTGAAGGGAGCCTACAAGAGAGTCAGAGAGGGACTATTTATGAGGAAGCGTAGTGACAGGACAAGGGGCAATGGTTTTAAATTGGAAGAGGGAAGATTTAGATTAGATACTAGAATGAAATTTTTTACAGTGCAGGTGGTGAGACACTAGAAGAGGTTGCCCAGGGAAGTTGTGGATGCCCCAGCCCTGGATATGTTCAAGGCCAGGCTGGATACTTTGAGTAACCTGCTCTAGTTAGGAGGTGGCCCTGCCCATGACAGGGGGGTTGGAACTAGATGATCTCTAAGGTTCCTTCCAACCCAAACCATTCTATGATTCTATGATAACCTTTTCAGTAAGTTAAAAGTGATTTTCTTTGCTGTGAAATGTCAGTCTGTAATCATCAGGGTTAAAAATGAGTGACTTGATTTGCATGTGTTTTATAAAAATCCAGATATCAACGAATTTTGACAGACTATTAAAAAAACACTTTCAAAAAAAGCAAATTAATCAGTTCAACTCTGTGATTTTCTGATATATACAGTCCATTAAAAACATTTTTCCTTCCATTTTCAAAATCTGGAATTAAAGACAATTTCACACTGACAATTCAAATACGGTGTACAAGTGGACTCATAACAATAATTATATCAACCACTGCAAATCTTACTGTCTGGATAGGAAATAATTATTTTGTAATAGAATTTCACTTTATGTGAACCAATATTGGAGAAAATACAGAAACAGAAAAGAATGAATCAGCTATTTTCTAAGTCTTAACAGAGGGTGAATTACTTGTATTTAGAATAAATATTTTTCTAAGTATAAAGACTTCCACTATGGGAATTCCAAAATGTAGAGGTAAATCCTTCTCCTTTTCTGACTGATAGAATGTTTTCCTCTAAACTGATTTTAATCTTGTTACTATTGGCATCCATTTTCTTCTCGTCTCACCTGGGATATAGGTAACTTCTTTTATATTCATGATCTTTGGTGCACTAAATTTCATTATTCCACATAGCATAAAGGATAGCATAAAGACTAATTTAAGCTTCTTTAAGTTATAAATATAGTGGTATTTTGATTAGTTTAATATAAAATTAGTGAGAATTGTCAAGGAGTTTTGCTATTGTCTTTGGACCATATTCATTTACCCGTATCTAAATCAGAACTGGCTCTGTAATGATTTCCTTAAACATTTTAACATTTTTTATTAACAAACCTTTGAGAAAGGTTTACTGATCTGTTTATAAGACTCTGCTGCTGAAAATATATCTGAACCCCAGAGATGTGCCAGGTACCAAACTGAGTAACCATATCATAATTTAAGTTCATAGTAGCTTCTGGGGAAAAGCATGTTTTATCATGCATTATGGGGCAATTCAGTACAAGGAATGTAAAGAAAGTTTTAAGAGTTTTGAAATTTTGTCACATCTTTCTGCCAAGAAGGAAAGTAAGCTTCATAGAATTGAAGAAAGCAATCACTAAGAATTATCATAGCAACCTCATTTAATCAAACTTTTCTATTATTGCAAGTAACTTTCTCTGTGTTTCATAGCATGTAAATGTAAAACTTCCTTAAATGCATGTTAAAGCAGAAACACAAACAATGCATTGTAAGTAATTGAAAAATATTGCAAAATATGAAAGACCTATTAAAAGATTTTAAAGTTAAAATTCCAATACTGGTGTATGTAGATTTTATGGGGAATAAAATCCTCAGATAAAGTCTGAAATTACTAAAATTATTGGGATGTTTTTAGTACAACAAACTGTGCCAATGTAAGAATTTCAACCAACCTGATTTCATTTTTACTGTGAAAAACACAAGGCTTTAAATTTAAAGAAAACTGTGCTAATTAACTAAAGTACTGTACACGCCTTTAAATTAATTACAAGAATCTGGGAAAGACTATTTCTCTTCCAGTAGAGTACTGAATGATAGACTACTAAAAGACTAGACTCATTGGTTTACCTGAATTTCTAAAAATTAACCAGGAAATTTCTACCATAGTTCAGAGAGATGTTCCTTGTCTCCATTAAGTTTATGAACATTTGGAGGAAATTTTGATCATTCAATATTAGCCTTACACTGCACATTATGGTAAATTCAAATTCCACTTCAAAAAATATTTTTCTTGAAGAACATACACTTCTTTCAGTGTTCCTGGATGGATTCATTTTACAATAAAATCTAACAATACAGATAAAGTTAAAAATCAAAAACCTATAGATTGCTTAAATTACTATATTCTTTACTTTATGTGTGATTAGTCCTCAAACAGATTTATGATCTTTTTCTTATATTTTTTGTTAACTGCTTTTTCATTTTCTTTCAAATCCTAATTCTTTAATCAACTTCAGCATAGATTATCACACTGAAAAAAAACCTCACACTACTATTTTCTAGAACTTCTATAATCTTCTGTGATTAGCATGGAGAAAGCCTCTGAGCACTTAAAAAGTGATTAGAGACAAATCTCAACTCTTCAACTATTAGAAATAAACATTCCCTTGTTTAATTTTTTTTTGAAAACTGAAAGCGAAGAGGACTACTGCCTCTGGCCTCAATACAATCACAGTTTTTATAATTGTGTTTTATACTAACACATGAAATCCTATAAAAGACAAATACATATGTATAATGTGTTTGAGTTTTCTTAATGCATACCTCAGTTCAGTGATTTAAATCACGTTGCATTAGACATTTCTTCATTGTCCAAGGCCAACCGGGTATATTTCTGTTTATTTTCAGATTCTATGTTTCTATTATTTAAAATTATTAACCTCTTCTCGCAGTCATTCAACATTATAAGCCTGAAGTTCACACAAGAAATGTAAAACTTCATCCAAGCAGAGCTGCAACCATATCAGTGCTTAAAATATAAATTAGTTGTCCCAGTTCATTTAACAAATGTACTGCAAATTACCATGGAGCATATGAGGATTTTGTTTTGATTTATAAATCTTGCTTATCAAATTTAAAAGTAAAAATACAGGTAAATAGTCAGGTAATATTATCTATGTCTTGCCATAGAAGGCCATGTCACGGTTTGGTCAAAACTGTTGAAAAGAAAATGGGTTCTTTTTTAACTCAGCCCACAACACTCCACTATAAAAATAATATTTTATTCTAGTAATTCTGTAAAAAATATCTTTTACTAATTACACTTCAGCCCTTTTACTAAGATGTGACAATCTTAACAAAACTACACTGAAGCAAATGGCCAGTTCTCACTGATGTTTGTGGGGTCTTAATTCAAAGACTTAAACATAATGCATATTGATTTTGTGATATCCTCCATATTTAAAAGCAATACAGAAAAGCAGAATAGATTCACTTCTTATATAGAAAAAGGACTTCTTGAAAGTACATTCTATTTAGATAGCTAAGCAAGAAAGAACAAAAATCCTGCTATGAACCAAGAATATAATTTGCTGATGATACATTAATTTGGTTAAACATTACTGAAAGAAATCAGATTTAAAAAGAAAAAAAAATTATAAAAAGTGACCTTGAGAATCAAAGGAACAGAAATTACACAAAATTCAGTGCTATAAAATAAATGACCATGTAAAGAATGAATTTCAGACTTTTCAGATACAAAATAACATCCTGTCATTTGAAAATGGCAAGAACGACAAAGTCATGGCTATCTTAATATCGTAACGTACTTGATCAAAGTACAAAAGTATATTACAAAGTGGTTGTGGACTGCCAAGCAGATGTAATTATGAAAAAATGTACGTTCCATGTAGGACCTGTTAAGATGAGAGAAAAGGAATATTAGTGCCCTTCTCTGATGTAACCAAAGTACTGTTCTCTAACCTATGATTCAGAAGTATATAAATCAGAGTTTAAATAATATTTATTTATCTCAAACCCAAATATAGGTGTACCAAAATACTTTAACTAAGAACTGCAATGATCTTGTAACACAATCATGGCCTATTCAGGCCATATATAATAAATATTTTACATAAACATGTGATCGAAATTATCACCAAAGGGACAAGAAAATGTGTGGCTAGTTGTTCATAGGAAGCATACAAATAAGAAGAGTCTCAAGATAAGCTCAAGGGACTGCAAATAAGCAGAACATTCTGCATCAATAATGAGCAGATCCAAGCTAAAGAGTATCAGGAAAAACTGATATTCCCATATTTAGAGGATTGTGATTAACATTTAAAAATCAGGTATAAATGAGGAAAACTGGAGAAATATGCTCCAGTTATGGTATTGTTGTTGAAAAGCTCTGGTTCCAGATAACCTGGACTTTGAAAACACCTTGCTATACAAAGCCAATACAGTATTCAAGAGAATGCAGCAAAAGAGGACCAAAGCAAAAATTCAAGCCGTCATTTTCTATAACCAAAAAGGAAACCTGCTCCCCCCTACCCCCATCCCAAACATTGGAATACATTTTCTTTTTCATTAAGTTCATTTCATATTAGAAAAATTATCCTGATATCTAACGTGCTGGTTAAGAAATAATTCTATTTTCAGATTTGGTTGGGATCTAGGAAACACTCAGTAGATACTATTGTGGAAAAATCAATTATTTTGTAGTGAGTCTACACAAGTGCAGGATAAATCTAGTGACAGGTTTCTTACTTATTTGCTCTACATGTACAGATAAACTAAAATTTGTTTCTTCTCTTTATATTTCTAAACAAGTTATCTGAGAATATTATTTCTGTGTTTACTCAAAGCAAAACTGTAACACTACTGTATAATGATTATTGGTCACTCTAATTTGAATTTTACACAATGTAAAAATGATAGAAAGTATTCTGTGAACTTGAAAAGTGAGCTGAGTATAACAGATACAAGGATATATGGAAAAGCTGAAAAAAAATCTTTAGTGCATAAGAAGAAAGCCAATACTGAAATGAAAACTCAGACATTGTAGAAGGAATGTTGGAAAATAAGAGAAATAAATAATAATAATGGCTTCAACATTACAATAAAATGTTGCTTTTCTCAAATGTGCTATAAGCTTGTCATATGTTCATACATTTTTTATAATTTATTATGAAAATATAAGGGAATTGTGGGAAAATACAGTAGCTCTCGCACTTTGCTTGATTAGATTTTTTTAACATAATTCACAAATTTGTTATGAGTTTTTAATTAGTTAATTAATTATGTATGCAATGCATAATTGCATTCAGAAGATGCTGTCTTTGAAAATATACTGTGTGTTTAAAGAAAGTCTTACTATTTAGCAACATAATGATGTTTACCGTTGACCATGAAGCTTTCAATTTTGTTTTGTTTTGTTTTTTTCCTAGAAAAATAAAACACTGCCAACGTACAGTCACAGAAAGATAGAGTCAATTTTTTGACTAGAACTCAGAAATTTAGAGATGCACACACACAATAAAGCTATTGATTTAGCAGTAATATGTATATAGATATAGACATATAATAAGCTCTTAGAATACTGCATTATCTGCGGATCTCTCTTGCAGTAAGAACTCTTTTACTTCCAGAATAACATAAGATGAAAATTCATAATCAAATGATCTGAATGACAAAAATACTTTTTAAAATCTTCTGATAATTTATTAATACGGGAAAAAAATGTGCTTGGAATTATCTGGAAACCTTGATTTGCTTAAAATGCACTAAAATAAACACTCCCTTTGAACTAATTTTTTATTATTTTTTCTTAAGAAGTTATTGTGAAAATTAGCAATCTTAGTCTGGAAGTCTTAGATTTACTATAAAACGTATGAAAATCTCAAATTCAAATTAAAGCTGTTTAAATTAACACCTGCCTCTGTAAACAAAGACATTTTCAATTCACCACAATGAGTATAAGTATTATCAATTAAATATTATATATATGTTTTAATACATGGATGAATAAATATATAAACATATATAAAAACATACGTATGTAGTATAAATACTGCTTCTAGAAATTATGCAACTGTAGAACTTTTCAGCACTACAGCACGGACACAGACTTTGTATTTGTCAAAGTGTTATTCTCATAATTAGTAGTTTATAATGCTTTAACAAGTAGAAGATTATGACACATATACCGGTGATGAATTTTGCAATTGTCTGGTAATTCAGGTCAATGGTTTCAGTCACTGTTGGACAAATATTACTTCTGAGGTCCTAGGTGTCAAAGGAAGATAGATAGAGAGAACCGAGAAAGAGAGAACAAAGAGAACAACTTTACTGTGAAGACAACCTACCTGTAGATGTCTTTGGACACACGGATATGGCATCTCCCAGGATCTTTGATGTATATCTTTGCAAAGGAGATGGAGACCTGAGTAGAATTGCATTAGGAAAAAAACAGTGAACTCACTAAGTGCTTTCCACTGAGTTATGAGGTCTTGATTTCAGAAGCCATTTGGAATGGTTCAGATGTCCAGTATCAAAAATATAATTTTCCCCTGCATTTCCAAACATTTCCCATACACTAACCTTTGTCATTGGCAGGTAGCCTGAATAAATTATTAAAAAAAAAAACAAACTATGATGGAGATCACACCGTAACATTTGGATCAATTCAGACTTCTTGGCTTGTGATATTTCCTTTTGTGATATACTGTTCTCACTTTGTCAGATATAGTGGCAAATTTAGTTTTCAAACTGTGATGTCATCGCTTACAATAGCTTTCAGCAAGGTTATGCCATAGTTCCAAAGTAAGACACTGATGCATTAATGCATTATAGAAAATTTTCCTTGGAAAAAGTCCATGCTGAAATACCATGCTGAAACTGATTAAGTGATATTTGCAGTTATCAGGCTAATACATCATCATCTCTGCCATCTGCTTTCTTAATATTGTATTCATTCATATGACTTTTTATCACCTTAAATGCAATTACCAAACAATATATCTTCCTGGTTAGGCTTTCATGATCTGCATCTCATTTTGGAAAGCAGGTAATAACTTGAAAGACAGTCAATGATTTCTGTTGGACACCTCCCACTAGACCAGGTTGCTCAAAATCCCATCTAGCCTGGCCTTGAACAACTCCAGGTATGGGGTATCCACAAGTTCTCTGGGTAACCTGTTCTGGTGTCTCACCACCCTCACAGTAAAGAATTTCTTCCAAGTATCTAATCAAAATCTCCCCTCTTTCATTTTAAAACTATTACCTGTCATCTTATGGCTTCACTTCCTGATAAAGAGTCTTTCCCCATCTCTCCTGTCAGCTGCCTTGAAGTACTGGAAGGCTTTTATAAGAGCCTCCAGGCTGAACAAGCCCAACTCTCTCAGCCTGTCTTCATAGGAGAGGTGCTCCAGCCCTCTGATCATTTTCATGGCCCACTGCTAGACTGGTTCCAACAGGTCCTGTGTTGAGGACTCCAAAGCTGGACACAAGTATTCCAGGTGGAGTCTCACGAGAGCAGAGTAGAGGGGTAGAATCACCTCTCTTGATTTGCTGGCCACAATTCTCTTGATGCAGACCAGGATGTGGTTGGCTTTCTGGGCTGCCAGCATGGTTGTGCCATCTTCTTATCAACAGCATTCCCAAGTTCTTGTCCTTGGGGATGCTCTCAATCTATTCTCCACCCAGACTGTATTTGTGCCTAGGATTGGCCTGAGCCAGGTTCAATAGATATTTCACATCCTTAATGTCTGTTATCGTAAGACACCTCTGATGTGTCTTATGACTAAGAACTAAGAAAAATTTACTGTGTATATTGTTATCTTCTCATCCTCATTAAAATATTTCCACATAAATCTAACTACACCCATGCTGTACAGTTCTGTCACTATTTCTTCAGCATTAATAGAGGGTATGAACCTGACTTCTTTCAGTCTTGGTTTTGAACAAAGAGTATTGGCTGAACCCAGTCTGATGACAGCAAGAACTACTTGTGAGTCTGGACTTGGGAGTCTCCTCAGCATTACAGTCACCTGTGAGCTGCAGGAGTTCCATGTGGTTAAGACATGTACAGTACTACTGAAAAGGAGTTTATAAATGGAAAGCTGATACAACTTGCAGTTCAGATGGAAACTGGGGGTGGGGGGGGTGGGGGGGGGGGAGGGAGAGAGGGAATGAGGGGGTGCAGGAAGAAGAAATGCTTTTACAAACTCATTGTAATGCAGTCAGGGAGGAACTGTAGAGATCAAAGAACTATTTTCTGGTAGTGGGAGGCCCGGGTGAATAGAGGTGAAAGCCCTACAGGCCTTTGATAAAGCAATTAAGGATGATATTTTCATAGGGTAAAGGAGCATCTTATAGAGAATTTTTTCACCCAAATATCTGCTGTAGAGAACCATTACAGAGAGAGAAAGAAAAGGAAGCTTAAGTCTTTGAAAATAACCTTTTGGCAGAATACACTAAATATTCTAGCTGTACTGTGCTCCTTGGGTGAAATTCTGGCTTTATTGTCATAGTAACAGAAGGGATCATTGACTACTGTAAAGCTGAGATTTTCTCCCTGAACGGAAGCATTCAAAAACCTGTGAAAATTCAGAATGTCTCTCCGAAGATAAATACAGCACTCTAACTTTGAACTTTACTATGTATTCCTCCATATAAATTATTTTTTTTAGATTTAGTGAAAACCATGCTCATGTATTGTGTTACCTTAGTCACATGACAGTGGACACGTAAGTGTCACAGTTCCCAGAGAGATGTTCCAGGAGAAGTTTGTCTATTTTCCAGAGATAAAAGTTTCAAGAGAAAGTGGAAGATCTTACCCAAAAGCATAACAAAATTCTTCACCTGGAGTATTCACTTCTCTCTGTTCTTCTTTACTCTAAATAGGTCATATTCCTTTCTCCTGCTTATCCTACCCTTACTTAAAATAATGTAAAAAAAGCACAAAGGCTGGATTGCAATTCTAAGTCACTCAGTTCTCCAAATTGGAACATCAATGATTAAGGGTGGAATTTATCTGTGATTCCTTGTTTTTTCCTATAACTATTTTTTCCTCCATCATGTGTTGTTCTAATTACTATTATATCAATTATCTCCTAGTGTATTGGAATGCTTATTTTTATTTTTTCTTGGCAAGTAATTTTTCAATACATGGTTGTAAGGGATGCTGAGCACCTCCTGAGGACAATCAATTCCCTCTTGAAAGAAATAGGAATAGTCTGCTATGAACTTTGTTCCTGGTAAAGGATCAGGCAGAAGACATTCAGCAGGAGGATGCACTGAGCCACTGTTTATTTGCTTTGGATTTCATGTCCCATGATTTTGGAATCATTGGAATCATGTCCCATTTTTTGGAATCATGTCCCATGATTTTGATGGGCTAACTTTTACTTGCCCGATAACAAACACCAAAGGGAATCTTCTATCAGCTCTGATACTGGCTTTGGATAGAAAGTTCTTTGTTCCTATTGACCTCAAAAAGCACAGACCTGAAGGTTGTAGTGCCAGATTAAAACAAAGAACAGGATGTGTCTTCTCAGCTTGCACCTGTCAGACATGCACCTTTGAAATATTTATGGGCTTAATTGTTCTACCAAGTATAAGGCATTCTTGTTAACATTTGGACATAATTTAGGGTGTATTTCGTAAGAGCAAGTGTTAAATATTTATGACTAACACTCATTACTTAAAAATCACTTCACATATACATACTTTTTAAATTATTAATAAAAAGAGTTTGGAGAGACCTTGTCTTTATTGTCCTGCACTTATGGAAATTAACATTTAAGATATTTCTATATTAATATCCTGAGGGTCTCACCATCTTTTTTTTAAGACATGAATGTAGAAGTGCCTCTGTTCTTTTAACCCCTCATGTACAAGAACAGTCTTGGTTTGGGGAGAGGAGGAGTCCACTGAATTAAGTGCAAAAAGTATGGAGATATTGACAAAATTCAGATGTTCTTATCAGTATTTATGGACAATAGTGTAATACTCCCAAATAGGCAGAGTTCACTGCAGTTATGAGGTAGAACTGCTGACAGCAAAAGGTAATCTAACCTCATAGTGATTAACAGCAGTATCTAGATATATACTCTGAGAATATACTTGCTTCTGTTTGTGGTAACTCTTTGTTATTGCTAGTCACTCACTTTTCTTAATTTGGCATTGATTGTGTACTGCTGTCTGTTGTTGTGACAGCACAACAGATAAGTCTGAACTTGAATCATCTCTCATTCAAGAGCTAATGCTGCAGAAATTCCCATTTTAGCTCGGAAGATCCCTAACTCAATTTCTGCTGTAGATTACCACACTTGTGCTGTGAACTTGGGAAGGCAAATAGCTAAAAGACAAATATCACCAGTCTATTCTGTGGGGATGCAAAGGGAGAACATGACTCATTTCCAAGCCAAGATCTCTCATTTCAAATTGCATACTTCTAAAAGAGGCTCAGGTTAATGCTTTCCAAGATATACATCTCTTCAACAGAGCAACTTTTCACCCAGTTCTGATTAATCACCATATAACCCTGTATCTGGAGGTCACATCATTCATTCTCTTGCTCCAAAGAGGGCCTGTGTAGATCAAGTTGTGTGGAGTGTCACCCAATCAAGTTTTTAATATCTCTGAAAGAAACAAGGTTTTCCCTTTAGCTCCTGCAAATTCTGTAAGATGCTGACTTGAGGCAAAAAAAAAAATGATACTATCTCACTTCGGCTTATTAATTACAATTTATGGATAAAAATTGTTTTCTTTTAAAAAGAATTTGTAATAATGGATCAGAGTTACAAATGATAAATTAAGACATTATTAATATTATAATTAATGACTGTTGCTTAGACAGCATCTGAAACAACATCTCAGCTATCTTGTTTCATTGCACACATTATCTGAAGACCAGAATTACCTGGAAATTTATTAGACAAAAATATTTCTTATCCTGCTCTTATCGCTAGAAAGAATAATAGATGTTCTGAATGAACTTCTTCCTCTCTAATTAGGAGGAAAAGATCCAACTTTTTCACATTCTCCATAAAAAAAATCTACCTTGCTTGCTAGTTCTTAGGTATTTGACTATCTCAAGCTATTGATAGGCTATCTTTTTATCTCTTTTCACAGAAACATGTTGGATAACTGCCTTAATAAGCACACTTCAAACTCTCCCCTGCTTTCAGTCTATTTCAAACATGAAGATATAACTTCTTAATTAATGTACAATAAAACCCACCACTTCTACCAAAACTATTTCCATTTCTTCAAACTCAATTCAGTTTATTATGTATGCCATTAAGATATTTTAAGTTATCCAAGATTAATCCAAGTTATCCAATACTTACTAGTACATACACTGAGGTCTATGAAAAAATATGGCAGCAATTCCATAGAAACTGTATATTTTAATGTAAATGTTTAGAGTTTGATTTTTTGTCTTTGATTTTGATAGTTTGATAGACTTCTCTGCCTTCCTTACCATATATTCCTCTTCCAACAGGATTATTGCATGATCGCATCTATGCCCTTTTCTTTCTGTAAACACTGAATAAATTAGTCCAAGTTGTATTCAGAATTGGAGATTTTTGGCGTAGAATAGAAACTGAAATAGAAACGTTCTGTTTCTTCACATCTTTGCATAATTTAGAAATTAAACACTTACAAAAAAACCTAGAAAACATCTATATTAGCTATTTGAATTTGAGACAACAATACATAAACCCAGCAAATACTACAATACTGTTCTTGCATAGTTAGTTATCTTCTCATCTGATCTTAACACATTTCTACTCTAGTCATGATATATATGCAAAATCCATAAGCAACAAAGAAATAAAATATGCTTTCATGTACATTTTAATCATACATTGATTTGGAATTTACCTCCAGCTGTTATACTAAATATGTATTCTGAGGCCACTGTGGAGCATTTAATTTGTTTACAGAGGTTTTGGGCCTTAGCAAAGAGTTCTTAGTTATTTTCACACTAAACTGTCTGCCTACTATATGTTTAAATCAAGTAAGTATTAATTAAAAGTAATTTTAAATGTATAGTAATATATATTGGTGATGAGTAACATTGCAAAAATAGAGAAAATCTCCCATGAAATAGATAAATGCAGGAAGCTTTGCTTTTACTGAAATACTTTGCCCATTTTATGTTTTATCCACTTCTCCAGCTTTTCTCTGTACTATTTTGTGTGAATACCCACAGCTGAATTTATTATCCTATGGCAAAACGTAGGTAGTCAGATCTGTAGTTGGTTTATAACTAGAAAGAAAAATAAAATCTCAAAATCAGTTTAGAATCAGTCTTTTAAAATGAATCTTGATGCTCTGCAACATCAGGCAGAGCCCTTTCTCTTTTTTACTTTGTTTTCCTTCCCTTTCAGCAAATGCATTCCCCCAAAAAACCACATCAGTCCCCACAATATTCTTTCTTTTTTACTTACAGATTTTTTTAATTCGTCCTTTTTTTTTATGTCCTATTTATAATATACTAATATGTCAATGCTAAAGATCATGTTAGTAAGTAAGGATGTGAGTAATTTTGTACTGTTTGAGTTCAACGGTTTACTACTGTGAGATGCCTGGTTTCAGCAATAGTCGTAGTACCTTTATCAAACTGGGTCACAGTTAGAATGAAGTGCATCCTTGACATAAATGTTATCATCAAAAAAGAGCAGATTTGTACCATATAATCTTTCCACATGATAGCTTGTCCTATCTTGGAAATACTTTTCAGTATTGTCCAAAGACAATATTTTCTCTAAGTTGGATACACCTATTAGAAGAATAATTCCGCTAGACTCTTTTTGTAGGCAGCTGAGAAAATGCCTCTAGAAGGCACTGCAGATCCCCTGACAACAGAAGAGGTTGAGGGCATTACTGGTTGTTTTTTTTATGTGATAGCTATTAATATGTCTGTATTGATGCTTATATAGTTATGGTGAATCTGTAGTCCTGAACCTTTAAAACTCCTTACTGTCTGAGGAAATCAGTTACTTGGGAGGCCTTATTGTGTCCTTTCAATACTTAAAAGAGGGGTATAAGGAAGAAGGGGACAGAATTTTTAGCAGGGCCTGTTGTGATAGGACAGGGAGTAATGGTTTTAAACTAAAAGAGGGAAGATTTAGACTAGATATAAGGAAAACACCAAATATTACACTGAGAGTCGTGAAACCTAGAACACGTTGCCCACAGAGGTGGTAGATGCCTCATCCCTGGAAATGCTCAAGGTCAGGTTGGACAGGTCTCTGAGCAAGCTGATCTAGTTGATGTCCCTGCTAATTGCAGAGTGAACAGACTTGATTTTACTTTAAAGGTTTCTTCCAAGCAAACTGTTCTATGATTCTACAACTCCATAGTTCTATGAAATTTAAGGATCTCAGAAAGAGAGAAATTCCAAATTTTTAGTCTTTTGCTGCCATAGCTAGTTCAACTTTTATGTGACAGCGGTGTCACATTACAAACTTATATATGTACAGAAATTTCTAGTTTCACTTTGAGGTGGAACCAATTTGTAACTAAATCTGACTAAAAAGTTCATTACAATTTTAAAATGCAGAAAATTTTATTCTCTATCTACTTCCTATTTTCAAACATGTGTTGGAAAATTACATAAATGGAGGTCTTGTTTAAAATTTCTGATTTGAATGGAAAAAACCTTCTGTTTACTGAATTTACAGTTGAATCATTTATGAAAATATACATCTATATACAGCTGTCTGGTTATCAGTTTCAAATCATCTCCCTATTTAATAATTTTTAAAGTTACAATTTGAAATTTTATCTGCATTTTAGGCTTTCAGGCAGTAAAAACAATGGAAAACTACTTGAAGTTCAGTTATGAGATAATATTTTAGAAAAATATTGAACATTTCTTTTAAGACAACTAATGATGAATAGTCTTCTGAATTGCCATGTGAAAATACAAATCATAGATTTCTGTTCTGACTTTGACTTCACAGTGAAGCCTCTGTATCAGGCTATATTTTTTTCTTCCAAAGTACAAAGCCAGGAAATGTCCTGAAGTGAACATCTGTTTATTTTTTTTTTAATTTTCTTCTATATTTCACCTTTTTCAAAATCCCTTCTGCTTTTCTGATTTAAGACTCTTCCCAGTGTTTTTTAGAATTAGACACATTATTATTACAACATGTATTTTGCAAGGATGAATATCTTTAATTGCATTACCATCATACTGACAAGCCAGGAAATAGAAACTAGTAATTAAAGCAATGGCATAACAGAATGTAACAGCAGTGTTACAATTTTGTAAATGGCGGTAAGAAAAAAAAAAGAGATGAGGGCAGCTTTCAAGCATTCAGAAGTTGCTTATCCCAAAGCTTGGAGTGAAAAAATAAAGCCCTGACTTTGCACTTTTTCTTCCTAATATTATCTTCAGATCCTTTGTAACTTTTTCAGTTGCTCTGTAAGTATATCTGCTTTACAGAGTCAGAAACAAATGAAGATAGATACACAGGCTAGCTATTAATAAGGTAATTTAGGTATCAAGAGCAATTTACCTGCAGCAGTAGCAACCTCAATATTGACTAATTTACCATTCTTTTAGAGTAATGCCAAACTAGATTGTTCCCAATACACAAGATAGCTTTGTTTACAGGTAACTCTGGCATCTTTACATTACTAGCATAGATGCAGGTATGTGCACACAAATTGTTAACATCTTAAGGTAGAGTCTGAATTTTCACTTGAATGATTTGAAGGTTTCGAAGCCCACAAACACATTATAAGCAATAAATAGCAAAATGCTAGTAGCAATTATCAACTTCAAGACCTCTAAACCTTGTATTTACAAATCTAAGGTATCTCTCTGAACTACTTGCTTGTCCTAAATCGTTCAAAATTGAACAAGCTGAAAAAAACAATCTTATGTAGACTTACATGGGCTATCTCTAGAAAGTTACTCCCCATGAAGTACTGTACTTCTAAAAGCACAGATATCTTGAAAAATAATCTGCAGTAGTCTAGGTGGCACACCAAGTAACATAAGTGGTACATCTTTTGATGCCTGAGCTAGCTTCCCTTCAGATGGGAAGCACTAAACATGTTTGAAAGACTACATAGACATATCTGAGCAGAAGATAACTGGGGAACAGAATTTCTATTCCATGAAATATGTCAAGCTTTCTGGGAGGAAGAAAAAAAATGTCTTTCATTCATCGCGTTAAACATAACAACTCCTCCAAAATTACAGCAAGAGATTTCTTTGGAAAGACATTTATCAATTTTGATTAGCAGCTTTGAGCAGCAAACTTGTGAAAACTGGACATTTAGAGTTTCAAAATGAACCAATTTTCAGGCTTAGCTAGACAGGCAGCAAGGTTAAGTAATGAAAATCAGGGCCATTCGGTTTTTCTGTTCTCTCTCAAATGCTTCCCTGTCACTCGGTCTCATCTCCTGACTGTTTGCCTTGTCAATATTACTTTCTTATTCCCATCCCTGATTTTATTGAAAAAGAGTGGGTTTAATTGAAATTTTTTATGTAATTCATACCACACAAATAAAATTCTATATTATAAAATAATTCCTGCAGAAAATTCCTAGCCAGTTCTGGTAATTAATAAAAATGCACACAATCACACAGAAATTGTTTTGTGACTGGAAACTTCTGCAATACCTTTTACTTTACACGTTACTGCTCTCCTCTTTTCTAGAAGTACAGAGAAAAGAGAGTCATAAAAGTTACAGGCAAAACTTGCATTATGGTGTCATTTGTTTTGTATTTGTGGGGCAGGAGGGAAGAAAACAATATAACATTCACAAGTATAATTTTAGCTCTCTCCCTTTTCTTTGCCAGATTCTTTTCAGCAGTAAAATCTGTATTGTATTGCATTTCAAGTAGTTCCCAGAGAAGCTCCAAGAAAGCAAGAATTCTTCTGACAGAATCCTTGCGTGTGAGCTTCAACTACGGATGTGTGGCAGTTTCTGAGCCTGTCGTGGTTTGGCCGCAGATGGGAACAAAGGACCACATGGCAGTCACTAGTACAAATCAGAGTGCCCCACCAGCGGCGTGGCCGGGAGGGGAAAAATAAAATTGAAACTCGTGGGTTGAGACAAAGGCAATTTAACAAAAAAAGCAAAGGCCACAAGAAATAACAACAATAACATAGACAGAGGAGTATACAAC
>BJBW01004123.1:109673-187867 GCA_004320125.1 Scolopax mira | reverse complement strand
CAAGGGCTAACGGGTATAAACTGGAGAAGAGAAGATTTAGATTAGACATTAGGAACAAGTTCTTTCCACTGAGGGTGGTGGAGCACTGGAAGAGGTTGCCCAGGGAGGTGGTTGAGGCCCCTTCCCTGGAGACATTCAAGATGAGGCTCAAAGAGGCCCTGGGCAACCTGGTCTAGTTGGGGGTGTCCCTGTGACCGCAGGGCGGTCAGACTAGATGACCTTTGAAGGTCCCTTCCGGCCCAGATGATTCTATGATTCAATAAGTAAATGCAGCACACACTCATAATGCCATTACATAGTGGTAAGAGCTGAATGAGGCTCTACCTGCCATTGATTCGGTCTTCCCTCTCATATGGAGCCTGTGACCACCCAGTTTATCTCAGATGAGTGTCTACGTCCATGCAATAAAGCCCCTGTGTTTGGATCTAAGAATCTCATCTTCCAATGAATATACCCCACTCATCTAAATAATAAAGAAACTTAGGGAGGAGTTCAACGTTAATATATTGTTGAATTTGAAGTAAAGAAGATAGAATGAAACATCTAAAAAGGGATGAATAATTTCACATTTATATTCAAATGTCTGGAGTTACTAAAGATGACTTGCCTTTGTAAAAAACTGCAAACTCATTAATACAATATATCCACTTTACAGAACAGTTTCGGTCAAATAATCCAGAAACTGTTCTTCTGACTCATAAAATTGGAGAATATTTGGGTAATCTGCAAAACAACTTCTCTTAGTCAGGACTCTAGGGATACATATAAGCAATCTACCTTGTAATTTAGGGACCTATATCTATGAGAGAAATAGTAGACATTTTAAATAGTTTTCTTAATAAAAGAACAGTTTTTGCTGAAGAGAAACATATTACCAAAAAAAAGCAGTATGTATCAAACACATCTGATGGTAGTTTTTCAGAGCTGTTTGCAGTGAGCTTGACATGACTCCATGCCCCACAGCAGCTGAAGAATTACAGCAGTCTGGCACAGAGCCTTTTGGTACTTCCAGACATTGCTTGACTGCAGGATAGAATTTTTGTTGATAGAAGCTCACTAATGAGAGCAGTATCTGAACATACCAAAGGACCTTTAAATAATGTTCCAGGACCCTGGAGATAAAAAAAAAAAGATATCTGATTTACAGGGAATTTTCAGTGTACAGTTGGAAACTACATCCTAAAAAACCCCATTTTTTTTTACTTAAATGGCTGTAAGCATACATCTTATAAAAGCAAAGAATCATGTTCTTATTCCCAAGACTCATCACAAAAACTCTCTGATCTCTCCAGCTGAAGATTTGCAAATAAATACCTTTATATAAAATTAAAAGATACAGAAAAATATTGGCTACTTGACAGATTCCATCCCAGTTTGTGACAGTTATTACTGTTCAGAAGAAGACTATATCTATTGCCTTCAATCTTGGCCAAACGTCATAACAATTACTGTACTAGCACTTTTACATAACTAAGGGTTTGGCTGCAGCCATGTTATTCATGTCTTGAAAAAATTAGGAATTGGCAAATGGACCTGCATATCCATCAGCTGTTGCTTTCCAGGATTTTCTGGTTTTCTGTAATAGGAAGATACTTCCCATCAGCTCAGTATGGCATTAGGCCACACAAGCTGTCATGGCTGATCTCTTGCTATTAGAAAGCTCCATCTAAGCAAAAAGGCTGGCAAACTCAAAAAACTGGAAGTGTATTTCTACCAAAGATATAAACAAAGGTACTCCAACAACTGCAGAGATTCCTGTATGGTAAATGAGGACCTTTGGTTGAAATGGGCTTGGTTGCTTAAGAGACACCTGTCCATCAAAATAGTATAGATAGGGCCTGTAAACACAATTTTCTTCATTTTTGTGGTGCCCAACTCCAAAGCACTGGAATTTTTTAAGAGATGGGAGCAAAGAAATATATTTATCTTGAAGAAATATTGCAAAGAAGATTCCATTAATTTTTGTGCAATTTTTGTATTTCATAATGTTGAAGAGCGTGATAGACAAGGAAACTCTCCAACCATTGGATAAGTATAGAGTGGTTAGTAGTAAACAGGAACAAAAAGCTGAGATGAAGACGTATTTCTGCAGTTAAATGGAACACAGAATATGTTGGTGGAACTAAATATTCCATTTTAAATTTGACATTTTGTTATTAGCAATGTATGACATTCTTAATGTAAATTTTCAGCTGTGTAACCTTATTACATACATTACACTGAACAAGAAAAAATATGTTTCCACCCTGTAAAAAAATAACAATCATTTTTATAAAATTAGTCTTTGTTCATTTAACACTCACAGGCCACACTCATAGACAAATCAAGCAGTTTTTCAGGAGGCTGAGGCAAAACCAGAAGATTGGCATTTTTAGAGTTGATTCATGACTAAACACACCCAACAGTCAAGATGCTAAAGGGTAAATATTTCACCTACAGCTTTTTGTCATTTGGCTTCTTATTGTTTCATCATAACTTAATTCATGGAGCACTCTCTGTCCCCAGTCAGCAGCAGACCCTGAGGAGCATCCTTAAATCTATCTGTGCACAGTCTGAAAACAGTAAATCTCAGCAGCACCAAACTTCTCAGCTCCAGGCAGAGCTCCTCACAGAGATGAGCTGGGCACACCAACAGCACAGGACATTGCCAAAAGTGGTCTTCTGTCACCCTGTGGATGCACACAGGGCACAGGAGCAGCAAATACTGCCCTTCATTCCCAGCAAATCTAAATGTTTCTTCAGCCATCATCTCTAGAAGCAAATGCCCTGATGTCTACATTTTGCATTTTTTAACTCCTCTAACGTGTATTTTATCATTCAGTGCTGAATGTCTCATTTCCCAGGACTGACTCTCCAACCTAGTTCTTTTGCCAAAGAAATGAAATGTACAACTAATATTTTCAGTTCTGAAAAGGTAAAAAATGATGTGATAATGATGTAGCCTCTGAACCCTTTATTTTATAGGCAACTTTCCGCTTGCTACAGAGAACCACCAGACTGTGCCTAACACTACCAAGAGAGAACAAAAAACCCCTTACACACCTCAGGAAGGACATACAGGTCAAATGAAATTGCATCAGCTACACAACAGCAATGACTCATACAGGAGCAGTAAACTGAAGGAGATGTGTACCTTGTGATTTCAAAGAAAACTCTTTCAGGTTATGATCCTTTCTATTTTTGAGTCAGATTCCTCCCCTGCCTCTCCCTCTCTCCCTTAAAAAAGTGTGTGCTAACTCATCTTCCTCAGCTGGATATTAGAAAGCACAGAGAGGAAATATCAAGGTCTTGCCTCTATTGGAAGATTGGCAATTTATAATTTCCTTCTCTTTTTTGGAGCCCATGTACAAGGACAATAGTCTTTACACCTTGATTTGAAAATTACTTATTCAATAGCATTTTATTTTCCATATATCTTCTTTCTTTCTTTCTTTCTTTCTTTCTTTCATTCATTCATTCCTATTAAATTATTTGTGGCATGAGGAACCTCATCAGTACAGGCATTTCTGCATCAGATGTCTCTGGCCTAAATATTTGCTTAAGGACAAAACCTCCAGTATGCTGAGAGATTTAAAATCTTTTCAGAGAGCATATAATCAATTTTCTAAGTAATTTCTGGTTTATCTATCATGCTTAGTAAAATTTTCATCACTCTTTTGAAACGCCTTGATCTGGAGATATGCTGTGAAGCTGCCAGTCTCCACTGGCTTAAGTTTTTCTCCTGTTTTCAGGTACCTGGAAGCAGTAACAAGTTTTCCCCTAAAATAGACATCTACACATTTTCAAATCTTTTAGTAAGCATCTGGAGTTATTTTTCTGATACAAAATGAGAGAGTTCTCCTTGCAATATTTTTAAGAACAGAATGCCTTGTCTATGTATTTCTACCTCAAAATTATGGGCAGGCTTTTTCCTGTTACCTTCAGAGTCTGACTCTTTCAGTCCACCTCTGGAAAGACAAAGACAATAGCAAATATCCAAAATGAAGGTTTGTTGCAGTTACCTGATGTAACTAACATTAGTACCAAAATCCTACAGCTCAAAATTTTCTTCTCTGCAATGTTTGGAAATCCCATACTGGGATATTTGCACAGCAGAACTGTTGTAAATAAGATAATTATACTCACTGATACTAATTCGTACCAATAATGTTAAAAGATCAGTCAATAAAGGCAGACTTCAAAATAATGTATTTTGGAATTATATTATTGATAGTAGTAGCACCAATAATAAGGTAAGGTCCTTTCTGATCCACTCCTTGAAGGCCTTAAAACCTGAAAGGAAACAACACGAGATGGCTGTGGCAAAGAAGAGAAGCAACTACATGAAATTAATGATGATAATATTTGAATGTTTTTGTTAGGTTGTGTATTACATGAACAATCCTCACTTGCCCTTTCCCACGTGGCAGATAAGCTGCCAAACTGTAAAGCCTTTGCTGTAATTCTTATTTACTATAAGACACACACTGAGAATTTAGTGATAAATAAATCAGAACTGATGCAACCACTGCACTAGAAATAGAAATTACATGAGGAAGTGGAAAATATAGTATTTTTAGACAGATATTCAAAGTCTGATCTGGGTACCTAAGCTCCATTTTAAAAGCTTCCTCCCCAGAGGAATGTTTTTTTGCGGTTGGCAAGGAGGAAACAAAAAAAGGCCAATAGGAATATTAAACTCACCAACTGCAATTACAATTACAATTTTGCATTATAGAAACACTAGTACTGATTATTATTTTGTTTAAATTCTCAAACCAATGAATTAGTTATTATTTTAAAATTCTCGAAACATGAATTTTATTCCACAGATATATTTGACTTAAGCTTTCAAACTCTGCAGACTGGCAGATGAATGACAGTAAGCTAGCTTACAAAGGATACTAATTGCAGAATTGTGAAGTGTACTTTTCTGCACACTTGACTTGTCCAAATAACAATGGCAGCATAAGAGAGCCAGAGGCTGATGTCTTTAAACGCAATGGTTGGTTTTGCCTGTAAGCATGAAGCCAGCAGCACCCATTTTGCTCTGCTGAAGAGATGTACTTCAGTAAAAGTTGGGTGACAGAGCACTGGAACAGGCTGCCCAGAAAGGTTTTGGAGTCTCCTTCTCTGGAGATATTCTAAAGCGCACCTAGATGCAATCCTGGGCAACCTGCTCTAGGTGAACCTGCGCTGGTAGGAGGGTTGCACTAGATGACCTCCAGAGGCCCCTTCCAACCCCTACCATTCCGTGCTTCTGTGAGAACACACATAAGATCTCTGCAGAGCAAACTTCCCATGTAACTATTTAATATTTGTGGACATGGGCTTATGATCAGGTGTAGCACATTACCCTCTGCTTCAACCACCACAGCATCTGGGACCTGAGCTGGAAGCAGCACCATGAGGGGGTCCAGAGCTGGTGCCCGGGGAACCTCACTCCCACTCTCTTACTGCTGAAGCCCACGGCCAAGTCACTCATCCTTTGTACCAATCCCAAAGCAGACCCTGTGTTCTTAAATGCTTCTTCTCATCGATATTCATCACACGTGTCACACGTATTTATGCCAGTTGGTTGGCAATGTTAATCTGTTCTGCCACACGGTTACTGTCTAAGTCTAATAGTGTGTCTGATTCATAGACCTTACAGAGGAGGATAGAAGTTCCTACCAATCTAATGTCAGGTTTTGAAACTGCAAAGAGAGATCATAACATTTTTTTGCTGACACCTGACAGTTAGGGGATTTCATAGCTTTAACACCAGCAGAAGAGAGAGTGCTAGACCTGAGATACGAGACACACTGAAGAACAGCATCACTTTACTAGAAACCTCCAGGTACTTTTTTTTTTTTTTTTTTCTATTTGAACTCGGATCCTTGGAGGATGATCTGTTCACTGAATGCTTGGGATCTGTGAAATGCACAGCAACAGTCACATCGCTGCACACTAAAATACCGCAGCTCTACCCGCACCCATCTGTGAACGGAGCCTCTGCTCATAAATCAACTGCACTGACTGTAATAAGCATAAACTAGGTCAAGCTAAAAATGTCCATGGAAAGATAAAATGACAATAGTAAGTGAAAGGCATTTCACAATCTTGCGTCTTAGAGAAAAATTATTTGGGTGATAAATTTTAAGAGAAAAGCTGACATTTATTCACCATGTCTCTTTTTTTTCTTTTCTTTTCTTCCGTTTTGTCCTGGGATGCTTATGGGGCTTACTGCTTCTAAAATATCTCATATGAGTATTAAATATTTCAATATTTGCTTGATAGCATATCACTAGCAGGATGATCAGGAGGTAATGTATAGTGGGAATGGACTGCATTATCTGCTTATATTTTTAAAATTCAAAAGCAACTTTTTCAAAGTCTTCAGGCAACTATATTTGTTGCAACAGGTATAGTTTGGTGAGGTAACTCTTGCCTGTCAGATTTAATTATCTTGCTTTTTTTAGGGAGGTTTCCACACATATGGGAACTTCAACGCTTCATGGGAACTTGAATGGAAAGAAGCATTGTAAATGCACTGAGGCATCTGAATTCTGTCAACTGCACACATGCTATTTAAATTCAAGCAAGGTACTAATAAAATCATCATGTACCAAGTACTCAGTTCAGATTCTTATTCCACAGGCGGTTCTGCTCATGAGTATCCTCACGCATGGGCACCCCTTTTTGTGTCCTCATGAGAGGAAGAATTTTCAGGGGTGGGAAATGCCCACGCCCTGTACAGCAGCAGGGCAATAAAACACAACAAAGTGCAATCAACAAGAACCTCTTTTCCATACATGATAAATAGGTGGGAAGGAAGATTCAGTCCCACCCTATGTAAACAGTGGCAGGATGCAGCCTGGTGTGGACTCCATCCCTCTGGATGGTGCTGGCAGGAGGTCAGTGGGGACCCCAGAGCCACCCAAGCCTTTCCACACAGCCACTGCTTGCAGGCTGCAGGATTGTCCCTGCCTGGAGCATTGCACTGATTTTCTGTTCCTGGGGTATAGGACTCACTCCATCCCGAGGGGCTTTGAAATAAGTGTTTTCTTTCCCCATCACCCATGAAATGGCAAATGGTTTCACTCCACCATTGAACGATGGACTGTGTTGTCCTACAGGAACCATGTGGGTCATATGTCGCCTGGCATTTCCATGCAGGGAGTTTATGAGATTCTTCTGAGAAGCTTCTGAAACTTCACTTAGGTGAGTCCCATGCTGACAGGATTCACCTTAACAGTGGTGACCAAGTGCCTGCAACACATCAGGGAAAAAGCTTGTCGTTTCGCAGCCAAATGTTTCCTTTGGCTGCCGTTGCTCAGTTTTAACTCTGCCTCCTCTTGAAACCTTTATCAAACCCATATGATACTTCCAGATATAGAGAAGCGCCTTACTGCCTTCCAAAGACAGTCTTCCCTTTCTTTTAATCTCTACCTAAAGATACTTTCATGAGTACACAGCTACCCTTCCTTTGTTTCCCAATCAAACACTAAACAGGTTGACCAAGCTTTTTTTCATATGAGTTACAAATAGCAAGATACCCTGGATTAAAAAAAAAAAAAAAAAAAAAAAGCCAGAAAACTAATAATAATAACAATGGGTTATGTGTAAGCCCACCTCTCCAGTAGACCAAACTTCCCTGAGGGTCCAATTCTGAGCTGTGGTGGCTGCTGGGGGTACCTCTTGTCTACACACAGGTTGTCCCAAAGACTGCTTGCTCCTCGCATACGAAGAGGCAAAGATGCAAAATGAGACTGTAGTACAGGATCAGGCTCAAACTGCTATACATCCAATGCGTGTGAAGTAACAAAAGCCCAACCGTGAGTCATTCCCGTTTTGCATCAGCTTGCTTTCAAATTGTTCCCTGTGGAATTTAACAGACATAATAGAAAATAATAGAATTGAAAAATGGGAACTATTTGCACATTGTGGGTTTTTCCCACAGTGGATACAATTTGAATTGCTAATTCACTGCCAGATGTGCAACCACAGACTGTGACAACCATCCTCTTCCTACCGTACTTAATTATTTCTTATTGTGACACACTGGATATACTACAGGATTATATTTAACCCAGGTTGTAGGGTTTCTTGTTTTGTTTTTAATGAAAGAACCTTTGGAATGGATAAATTCAAACCGATGTGGCATAACATTTTAAATAATTTAAAATTATTTAAAGTTACTTCTGGGAGTAACTTTATTTATGAAAACATTAAAGATTAACTCCTCTCTCCAATAAAGCCTGGGGGAGTTCTTCATTGCTTTCCCATCTATTTTGTGAGATTTCATTTTCTATTTAAAAAAAATCTACCAACAGTTTTAGTAAATGGCCTTCGTGCAGCTCTACCTCACTCACAAAAGTTAAACCTAGTTCCACAGTGCAATGACAGATGATATAGGAAGAATATGCAGAAAAATTGTTAGCAGGTGATATATTCTTTATGTCAACTGCTAAAAAAACTACACAGAACAGAATAACTTGTCCAAACAAAGTATAAAAACTGGGAAAGGTACTGAAAATAATGACAAAACCACTAATTTGTGAAAAACTGGAGCATCATATTGTCTATGTTATCCTATTTGAAAGTTATCTTGTCATATCTGAAATAAGTATACAGCACATGCAAATAGTTCATTTAGTATCAGCAGAGTTAATGACTTCCAAAACCATAACACAGTAAATTATGCTAGTTTGGCCTAAAAGAAATAAGTTGAATTAGAAGAACCACTTTAGATTCAGAGAAAACCCATGCCAAGCACTGACTGGGGGGGTATCATTGGTCCATTCCAGAGAGGCTCACTCTGACTATGGTCAACGTGCTCTCGTGCCAGAGATGGTTTCCTCTGGCAATGCACGCACAGCCCACGCTCATCTACTGGGATTTTCTGCAAGTAAAGGCTGCTCACCCCTTGCAAATCAATCTTTGTTTCAAAATCAAGGGTGAATTTTAGATCAGTAATTATGTATCCCCTTTCTTCAGATGAAGAAAAACATGTTTTAGTGAAACATAATTTAAATAAACCTGATGCACATTAGGCTCATTTGGCACAAAACAACCAACACCTGTAAAGTCCATACAAGAGTTACTACTCAGTTTCACTCATTCTCCTGTATGAAGATGAAGCACTACCAACACATGACAGTCCTATAATAAATCACCTGACTTTTGTTGGTCTATCCTACACAGTATTCATTACCAAAATGTATAATGGGGCTTTGTTTTTTTTTTATCTTTCAGTCACTCTCTTCTTGAGTAGTATAATCCATTTTGAACATAGGAGTACCTGCTGAAATGGCTGGATAGATCCAAATAGATATTTTGATTCCTTGTACTCTTTGTTCAACATCTGTTAGTATTTCTTCTCATACCCTATATTGCTCTCAAGCACACACACACAAGCATGTGTGACTAAAATTAATATGATAACAAGTGGTTCCTGTGCCACATGCAAAAATTAATGTTAGTACATGTTTCAAAGCCCTTTTTGAAATGACCCCTGAAACCCAGCCACAAGCCAGACTGAGTGAAAAAGAAGCAAGCCTCACACCTCTGAAAAAGGCCCTACCCGATGAGGGGCTGGGTGGCCCCATCCCTGTCTTTCCACCTTGCAGCGCTGACTGTGCTCTGTCAAGAGTCACAGTCCACATCACACCTTCCAGCACTGGTGGAACCAAAGGACATGAAGGGAATTCATAAGGTTTTGATGATGCTGAAAGATGTGGCACTGGGGACCTGCTTTCCCTCGCAGCTGGCACCTGAATCTACCGCTCCTGTGATGCTTCTTATCAGGCAGTTCTGAACCCAGTGCCTGAGATGGGAACGTTTATTCTTTCTTCCTCAGAGACCATGCCTTGAGACCTCAAGACTTGATAGATAAGGTAGAGATAATGATTTCTGATACTCAGTTTGGAACTGAAGAATTTGGGAATTTGGGGGGTTTTGGACCTGCTTCCTTTCCCAGTGTACTTGAAGCCCGGTAGCTCCTACAGGTTACTGAAGCTCAACAGGAATGCATGTGTTCAGAGCAATCAGATGCTTCTTAGTGGTGCTCCATTTTCTTCCTGAGAAACAATATTGACATGTGCTTTGTTTCAGGCCAGGAACGAGGCCTGAAAAGTCATTTCTACACAGAGTAGCATCCAAATTCAAGGAGCACTCCTTACCTAAAGATTTGAAATGCCCTTCAGGCCAAGCATTGGTGCTATCTTAAGCTCGCGGAGAGGCGCTACTGGAAATTGAATTTTTTTTTTCTGTAGGTTAGAAATCTTAGCCCTTGAGGAGGGTAAGGTAGAAGAACAACAGTGCCCAGAGATTAATCACTTCCACTAGTGTGTATGTGGGTATGTCAGGTATCGGTAGAGTCGCTGGGATCAAAATAATGCAGGGGTTCTCCATGCAGTCACACATTCTTTACATATGTTGATACACACTGAAACTGACTGAACAGCTCGAAAATTAATGCCTGAATACCACCACAAAACAGCACAGAGATATAGCTTGGTTTAGTTTTGGTCTTATCATATCCTCTTTAAAAAAAAATAAATCTGATAATGAATGTAGATACTACATGGAAAACCTAAAGCAGAAGAACAGCAACTGAAGGCTTTTGGGGCTGTGTATAATGTCGTACAAACAGAAGATGCCCTCTACTTCTTAAATTCTTTTTCTGAATTTGCAACAGCCATGCTGACCACATCCCAGATAGTTTTTGAGCTCCAAGTTTTGTGGTTGGTTTCTGCTTAGAGGTAAATAGAGGGAAACCTGAACATGCATCCCTTCAAATTAGTCCCTGTCTTCTTCCTCTCTGGGAAGAAGTACTGAATACCTCTGACAAGTTTCAGGCCACACACACTCTGTCACAGAAGTGATTATGTTCTGGAAAAAAGTGGCCTCTGATGGCCCTGTCTCTGATGACTCTCAGGCCAAAGCCAGACACTTGCAGCATCCCTCAATAACCATCGAGCCATATGGGAGTGAGTTTAGAACAGCCCACTTCTCTGAGGCCACCAAGCAACATCAACCAGTGGTTACTTCCACAGTCCCTTACTGTAAGGAGAATTCTCATATCTTCTTGGAGAGGTCCAGTTTTAAGGCACCTTTGACACTACCAATGCTGGGTGCAAGATACCATTTTATGGAGATGAAAAGCCAGAATTGCTATGCTTACTTTTAGAGCAGTGAGGCAAAGCAGGACAAGGAAGACATTATTAAAAATTGCTCATTTCCTCCTATAAGAAGATAGAAGATTGCTGAAACAGACAGCAAAAAGTAAAAATAAGTTTCTTCTTCATGTCCCAGGATACTTCTAGAGTTTTTTTATCCTGTATCGGGCAGCGGTTAAAAACCTATGTCTTCTATGTCCCACCTTAAGCAAGAAGAGCAATGTCACTGTTTTTTTTCCATCTCCTTTACTGTGGAATTTAAAAATTACTTTTCTAAAGACAATTGCTCTTCATGGGCCTTTCTGAAGCTCCTTTTTCCTTCTTGAGTTCTTTTAGACCTACTCTTTTTTGCAGTTTCAGCATCAAAAGGAACTTTTCTTGGAAGTTGCCTATTTAAAATACATATGGATTACTTCCAAATAACTCTTTTAAGATACCAAGCTACAAGAAATCCAGTTTTATCTAAATCTTGAATTTTGGAGGATGTTTTATGCCTTAATAAAACTTCAGGGAGAGGATCTTAGGAACCTTTAAGGGAGCAAATTAGTGTCAATATTTCTTCTTGAGAAATTCCTCCATGAGAACATAAATTTTTCATTTCCTAATGGGATGAAGTAATTAGCAGTGTCACTTTCTGCACTGTGAAATACACCTCAAAGATTCTTCTGGAAAAATGCAGGAAGGTATCCCAAGGTCACATTTCTTACCTGTGTAACAGATATGTTTGATTAAAGACATCATCATAGATCTGTCATAATTATTGATGACAGATGTCACAGACAATCGGTCTTGTTAGACTACCGTTGGATTTTAAATACATCTATATATTATTATATCTGGAGTCAACCTGTGCTCAGCTGGGCAACCAGGATCACTGCTGCAGCTCTGAGGAATTCTGCAAATCCAGTACTTGCTTTAAGATACTTGAGCTAGAACAAAAGATTGCTATGACCTTTAATTCTGGGATGCTGCCAGGCTAAAAATACCCATCCTGTTTCAAACACTTTGCATTAAGCTATTTGTCATAATTCTTCAAGTAAACTGCTTTTTGTGTGGTTTCTCTAAAAGCTGCATCACTTGAAACTAGATTAAACTTGTACAACTTTCTTGAGTTGATGAGGTCTTCTAATTTTTATCTAGCAATTTTCATGAGTTATATCTGTTAGCTCATGCTGCTTATTACACTGAGTACAAAGTATATCTTACCACCTGTCTATTATTATATCTTACTCCCTCTCTGTCCTCCTGCATGGAGGATGGAGCAGGTCTGATCATGCATTTCCAGTGGTCCACTAAAGACCTGCGTTTCTGTTCTTTATGTCTTGGCACCCTCGTGGTCCTTATGAACTGCTCTCTTTATTGCAGAGAAATTAGGTTCCAGGCATATACGTCTTCTCAGTTAAGTTATTTTAAAGGATATATTCTTGTGCCAGATTTATAAAGGCATTACTCACCTAGCACTTCAGATGAACGCAGACAAGGGCAGGCAGACAGCTAACCTGCCCACGCTCTTCTGACAACGCCTCCACGTGCTGATCTGTACCGATCTGGTCCTTCCTCTGGCTAGCTCTCTGAATTCCATCTTGGCCAACTGACTTCATAGCAGATATGCTATATCTGCTCCTTTTTGATGGATTCTCTTAAGTTCTAATTACAGTATTTGAAGGGTTCCAAATTTTTGAGCAGCTTCTGTATTTTGCTATCTACTATTCCTTGCCTTGTCTTGTTCACTTACTTCCTTTTTAAACACATAAGTATTTCCAGGGACTTTTTTTAGTTCATTGGGGTATTTCTATGGGGTTTTTTTGAAGGATTTAAATTAAATTACTTTCGCCACTAGGGTCTTTTTTAAAGTGTTTCCACCCTTTCAAGAAATTCCCTTTCATGATTTAGTGTCATGATAAGTTGCACTACAATCCCTCCCATGAGAACATCTTGGATGGAAGAATATCAGGGAACTGAAACTGTCTATGGAAATTTGAAAAAAGTTCCCAGTGCTGTAGCAGATGACATTGTTTTTTGTGATGGCATGACTTAGGCTATGTGTCATGACAACCGAAAAGCAATATGTGACAGGGAGATCTTTATCCCCCACAACAAAATGCCACACTCCTCATTTTTTATTTTTACAAGTTAGCATTGTGAACATAACAAAAATAATAAAAAGAGGTTAATGGAGTGTTGCACAAGCTCTGGCACTTTTTGCAATACATGACTTTTTAGAAAAGCAATATCCAGCACAACGTTCTCCCACCTGGGAAGCAGGGTCTGAACCACTGGCTCCCCATCCTTCTCAGTCAGTCACGATTTTAGCAGCACAGCCCTTTGGCAAAGACAAATTCAGGTGTCAACTCCACGGAGGATTCATTGTGCATCTCTCTGTGAAAAACTCTGAAGGGTAACGCTCCCTAAACTAGCTGAGTTGCCTGACACATTCTCGCTGTGGCAGTACAAAGCCTGTGGGCTACTTTGCCTTGCTGAGGAACAGTTTACAGCGAAGGGCAGGGAGACCAGAATGACATGTCTGATGCCTCAAATGCTGTCATGAGTCCAATAAGGAGACTGGCTGAGTGGTGTCATTTCGAAATGTCTTTCTACAGAGAGCAACACAGAAACAGACCTAGACTATTCAGAGAAACATCTCCATTTGATTTAGGGGTCACTAGCTGATGCTCTCCAATGCAGCAGGTTCACTTTGGGAGGTATTTATTGTGCCCAAATGATGTCTCATGTGCCCAGCCTCTGCAAACTCTCAGAAATCAGCAGAGGGAGGCTTTTTGGCAGTTTGAGAATGAGCATAAAATAGACATCTGAATGATCCTCCAAAGAAACCCACTCGTCTCTGCTGAGAAGAGAAGGAGAACAGGGAAACCATCTTCCTAATTCATGCACTACACCATGGTGTGGACCCCTCTCCCCAGGAACTTCTCTCCTGTTCCTACTTCTCTGGGCTCTCTTCCACACTTGGCAGAACACTATGTTCTCACAAGCTTTTCAAGTAGCTTTCTAGCCAGGACATTTCTACCTTATTTTTGTTTCTCCAGTAACAGCAACTTCCAGGCTCTTGATGCATCGTTGTTCCTCCACAAGACTAAGCATCATGAGAGAGGAAATCAAAAGAAATCTAGATCTAGATCTACAGGAGCAAAAACAGCCTTCAAACCTCTGTTTTCTTCCTTCAGTAGAAAAAGGAAAAAGGAACCAACAAACAAATCCAGGCCCTTTGAGGGCAGAACTATTGTGCCTCAAAGGAAAACTTGCTCCAGAGCAGTCCTGATCAACAGCATCCTGTACAAAGTGTCAATGGGAAAAGTTAACTGTGCTCATCTGTGGATTCAGGAATATTTTCTGAGAGGAGAAGAAAGAGCTTACAAGCTGAGCCACATAGATTATTTTGTCTTCACACCTTTTAAGGAGGCAAAATGGAGATCACAAATGCACGATCCCCACTGTATAACGGTATGCTTACAACAATAAACTGTTTAACTGCCAATTGGCTTCTAGTTATCTGTGGAACCAGAAGAAAGTCTTATTGAACAATGACATAAAAAATGAAAAGCTGGAAAAGACTACAATAGAATATTGTCACACATATAGCAACTCTAAAATACAAAGTTACAGAATACATATTAATAAAGACTATACCACATGGATGGTTAACAGAAAACCTTCCTGAGGATGAGCTACAGTGATTATTTTCAGTCTGGCAAGGGAATGATCTTCGCCCTCTTTTCTCTCTCTCCCCCATCTCTTTCTATTGTCATGGCAAATTTCTAAATTTGCTTGCATTCCGCAGCTAGGTAACACCAGATTTTTAAACTCTTTCTCTCTGAGTATATATAATCCTGGTCACCAGGCAAAATGTAATGTTGAGTTATGTTAAACTTATGAGATTCAAGCATCTGAAACTCTGGAAGTGTGGAGGCAAAAGCAGTCCCCACTTGATGAAAAGCAGCATCATTATCCAGACGACACTCTGGTCTCAGTCAGGTCAGGAGATTTCACCAGAGCCACTATTTTATTTCCTCATAAATATTTGCAAATCCCTCTTTCCTGTTAGTATGAGGCAGGTAAATACATCAACATTAATGAATGAGATGCCACCCTGCATGATCGACATTTAGTATATTATATGCTGTAATAGCTATTTTCCAAATAGTTCAGTATTAGATTTGCCAAGGAAAGGAAACAAGTAGCACCAAGCCAGATTTTCGGGACTCTATATACAGAGAGCAGCGCAACAGGAGATGAGGGGATCAACCCTTTGGGGATCCTCTGCAGACAATCATATATAAACTGATGTTGTCTCCACAGTAATGAAAACGAGACAGGCAAGGCACCAGTCTTCGGGCTACATGTGATGACTGATAAATCAGATGTTATGGAGTCTGGTTTACTGCAGGAAGGTGAATATAATGAAAACCTGTGCCTGGCGGGAGGTTCTGCAGCTCACACACAGAGCATGGGAAAAATACGCTTCTGCAGAACCCCCAAGAAAAGGCACTATCCAGCCTTGGCAAATAAATTCAAAAGAGAAAATTGATGTATTTTGATTAAAAGGATGGAGGAAAATAACTAAGGTTAACTTTGTATCTTAGCATTTTTGGAAATAATTTCTTCTGAATCTTGAATTTCTAATTTACACTTTAGGGACAAGGTAAAAAACTAAAAACAAAGCAATGGCAAAACTCCAGCTATTTGTGTTCAAATTAATTTAAAGAATTTAACCAGTTTGTTCTTCATGCTCTGTTTTGCGAGTTGAGTTTAATTAATTTCAGAATCAAGATACGTTTTTATATGTTTTTATAAATCTCATAACCTGTTACTTGCTCTGTCTATTTTGAAAAAACATAAATTTTAAATTATGAAAATGAAACAGTATTGTATATACGTAATAGAGGTTATCAGATGAGGAGTGTGAAAATAGTTCATATACTCAGCTGGAAAGCCCTCCCTTCATCATTTACCTTCTCAAAAAACAAGTTATTCTTCCCTCTTTCTCCTGCCTCACAGAAAAGAAACAAAAACTTCGAAGAAGCAGAAGTTCAAATTATTTGTTCACAGTGTAAAAAAAACATAATAAAAGAAGCTTTCCAATAAATGCATGCCAGATATCATTGTAAAGAAACATTATCTCAGCTAAAGAAGATGCTGAAAGTCAACAGTACATGTTTCAGCAACTGAAAAATTTCAGCAGCACAAGTGGTGTAAGTAATTCTTTCAGTTACTTCTTGGCAGTAAAATTAAGTTTTATTTATGGATCATGTCTAATGACTTTATATGATACGTAGATGCAATAGCTACAAGAAATGCCATTAAAAGGGCAAAAAAAGAAACTTCCCTTTTGTCAGATAAAGTTGTCTGAAAAAGGTGATTTTCTTTTGCAAAATAATGTGACTTTGCCCTGATGTCCCCTGTGAGGGGACTGCAGTCACACCTGAAGTTTTAGCTTCCCATCCTATTCACATCTGTCCTGCTCTGTCCAGCTGTGATTCGGGCACTTCTGTGAGGAAGGCAGAGAGAGAAACTGAACTCATGCCTCCCACATCACTCATGAGGCTTACAGAAGTTCTTTTACTTTGTTTTCATAAAAAATGCAGAAAATAGAACTTGAAAGTTTAATTTCAGGTTAAATGCAATATTTGCTTAAGTAGAGAAAAACATTTTTTTTTAATCAGTATGAGCAAACAAGAAGAACTTTCACTTTCTATTCAAGCTACAATTTTCTTTCTTTTCTGGGAAGCTGGAAAGATTAACTTGCTTTCTGGGAAGTGGGATGGTGAAGGGAGGGCTGTCCAGCCAGGCAAATTCCCTGTTTTCACAACCCTGATCTGATCATCTCTGCTGAAGTTGCTACTGGGGGATGAAAGTTGATGCCTATGATGAACTTTTTCATACTCCTTGACTCAACTCTGCAGGACCCCAGCCCTGAGGTGGAGAATGCCTGCAGCTTCCCAGCCAGCTGCATACGCTCTGCTGGGTGTATGGACAGCTGTGGGACACACATATGGTGGGGACAAACCTCCCCCGTTCTCACACACTTGAGACACACTGAATCCATGGGCCTCAGCAGAGGTATTGTCCGCACAATGTCAGGGCTGGGTTTGGGCTCCAGCTCAGGTCCAGACCTCATATACAGGATAGATGTACCTGCAGGATCTTCAAAATCTCCTGTAACATATGTTTGGATCTCACATCTTACTAACTAAAAGTATAATTGCACTATATGTTGGCCTGTGCAGAAAAGTTGATTTAAAACATTTCTACCCTCTGTTGCTCGTTCCTACCCCCATGCCATAGTTTGCTGCCCCCTCAGATGTGTTAATACAACTTCTTGTAATTGTATCTCTTGCAGAAATTCACAGTAAATCAGATCTGTATTAAAAATCTGTATTAAAAATAATCCTTTGGGAGCAGAAGTAAAGATATTTGTAGGCAAAATCCTACAAGAACATACATGTATGACACAAGAAAAGCCCCTCTCCAAAGAGCACCAAACCCAAATTATTGCATTAGCTTTGATGTAAAGATCACATGCATTGCCGAAATATGCAAGTCACTTGCCCAATTAAAATAACACAGGCTTTCTTTCAATATGCTCCTGTCACAGACTAGTCATAGAAAACTTTTTGGAGATTATTTGTGCAAAGTACAAGTGAAATTATTTTAGTTTTAATATAAATTGTACTAATACTAGTGAGTGGAGTTGCTGTTGCTAGTCTTCAATATTGTTGCTCAAATGTCCCAGTTACACGTCACCTGGGAAATCTTTCCCAAGTTTTCACTTTCTGATTTAGTGAACTCCACTTCTGTCCCAACAATTAACAAACAGGCAAAAACTGAAACCCAAACTTTGTACTGACACAAAAACCTGAAAATAGTTCACTAGCAACAAAACAAATAGCAGGAGAGCTCTGTAAAGTCTGATTTTAGCATCGAAAAACCCTGAGCCCCGCTTGGCATTCTAGGAACTGGGATCAAGCTTACAGTTTTGGGGAGTTAGAGGGAAAAAAAAAAAAAAAAAGAAAAGAAAAAAAAGAAGAGGCAACACAAACTTTGATCAGTTGTTCAAATTCTGAAGGTGGAAAGCAGGAAGTACTGGAGAGGATGGACTGGCAGAGAGGGAGGAAGGACGAGCGCTGCTGAGCACAGCCCGTACCAGCCAAGCCGCTCTCTCCCCGGTAAAGCGTGGGAAAGTCGGACCAAACTCAAAACTGATGGCGGGAAAACGGGAATCTCGACCTTTCTCAGCAGAAAGTGACGTCTAGCGGGGCGAAGCTTCGCGCCCTTCTCCCATCCCTGCTGCCTGGGGTCCCGGCCCCCACGGGACTGCAGACCAGAGCCCCTTCAAAAGCAAGCGGTGTCACTCAACCCACGCACGCCTGTCCCCGCCCTCCCCCCAACCCCTCGGCGGGACTCGGGGGCGGCGCGGCAGCGGAGATGCTCTCCCTTTCCCTCTCCCCGCCGCAGGGACGCTCCCCCCGACTCCGTGGGGATGCGTTGCCGGGGGCGGGCGGGGGGGGGGGGGGCGGAGCGGCGCGGGATGCTCACCCGGCGGTTGCGGTCGGTCTCCCGCACCTCCTCCTCCTCGGGGCCTTGGCGGATGAGCGCCTTAAGCACGACGGTGTTGTTGGTGCAGCAGGCTCGGAAGAGGCTGAGGGCCTCGGGGCTGTCGCGTCCCTCTTGATCCAGGGACCAGCGGTCCTCCTCCTCGTCCTCCAGCCCCCCCGGCGGGTAGAAGGAGTCGTCCGAGACGATGCTGCAGGTGTCGGGCAGCTCGGAGAAGTCCTCGTACTCCTCGCAGTCCTCTTCTTCTTCCTCCTCCTCCTCCTCCTCCTCCTCCTCCTCCTCCTCGTTCGGCCCCTCGGTGGCAGCCCCCGCTTCCCCCTGCTCGGGGCCGCTCTCCGTCTCACCGCTGGGCATCTCCGCCGCCGGCGCGGGGCAGACCCGCTCCCCGGACAACTGCTCCCCGTCCCCGGACAACAGGACCATGGTGGCCCCGGGGTCTCACCTCCGCCCCGACCGGCGCCCGGCGGCTCCCCCGGGCTGCCCTCCCCTGCCGGCCGCCCGGGGCGGGGAGGTGGGGGGGATCACGGCGGCCGCCGCCGAGCCCTGCCCCGCCGGGAGCTGAGGCTCTTCCCGGTGCGAAGCCGCGGCGGGCAGGGGATGCCTCTGCCCCCCCCCGCCTCAGCTCCTCACGCAAGTTTCAGGCCCCTCCCGCTCGTCGCCCCGCAGCAGCCCGGCGGCCGGTCGCCCCCGGGCCGGGCCATGCTGCCGCTGGGGGGGGTTGGCCCGGGGAGGAGGCGGGGGACCGGTCCGGGCTCGCTTCCCGCCGGTGGCTGCGGTATGCGGGGAGAGGCTGCGGGCGGGCGGGCAGGTCTGGGGAGAGGAGGCAGTTCGCAAACTCCTGGCCCGTTAATCCGCTCAGCATCTCTTTGAGGAGATTTGGGGTTTAGGGTTGCTGAGAGCAGGGGCGCGGTTGCGGAGGCGGTTTGCGGGGGGGAGCCGGGCAGCGGCCACGGCTGCTCCTTGCGAGCTGCAACTGGCAGGTGGGGACACCCCCACAAAATTTTCAGAGCACCTCCAGAGCCCGCAACGGGTCTGCCGAGCCGCCGCTCCTCCCAGCCAAGCGGCGTGCTGTGCCTCTCGGCGGTGGTTGCCCCGCCGTGCGGGCAGATTGCCCCCCGCCAGCCCACCTGCGGGTGGGAGAGGCAGGAGGAGTGGGACCGGCGATACCTGGGGCAGGTGAAGTCCTGCAGCACCAACTGTGAGGGGCCAACAGCTGCGACTACAGTCATCTACACTAAACTTCTCAGGAAGGCAACTAGTCTGTGTAGAATTCATCTCCTAAAACAAATATTGAAACTCAGAAAAATGATTACACAGGATTTGAATGCGCTCACTTTAAAGCAAATAATTTATGAGATGACATAACGCAGCCCTGACAGTTTACCAGCTGTGGAGATGTCAGGCACATACTTTTTATGGAGGGCGTTTGGAGATTTGGTTGAGAGGAACAATGCGTGTATCAACTGAGCTCCCGCTTTGTCACAATTCTTCTGAAATCTTTTTCCCACTTCAAATGCCATGGATTAGCACTGTTCACTGGCAGGGAGACGGTGGGGGAAAGCATTTTGGCCAACCAACAGGATAGTTGGTTTCTTCAACAGGACTTGAAAGCACATTTTCTGTAGATGGTGTGCTTCAGCAGGTGAACATCCAGGGTCCTAATCCCTGGATTAGGACAGGAGAGATACGAGCTGGTATTCCTGCAAGACCTGAGGCAGAGTACGATACACACTTTTCACATTAAAATAAGGTATGAATGAAAAGTAAAACGTAGCTGTGAGTGAAGGAGGCCGATTAGTAGGTGTTCACAGTCTTTCAAGAAAACACTGTGTGACCCAGACGTCACCTGTGATACAAAGCCCAGCGGCTTCTTGCTGATCTCTAACTGGCGGGTTAGCCCAGCGCCTAGTAGAAGGCTATCTGTAATCAGAATTAGTAATAAACAGCTCCCTGATTGGCTGCTTCTGCAAAGAAGCTAAACTGGGAAGAAATGAGATTAAACTCTTCTTTCACCTCCAGACACCTCTGAGATCAGAGATGACGTCTATTTCCAGCCACGTTCACGCTGATGCTGCCTATCTCCCTCTATTTCTTCCTGTAAAGAAGAAAAACTCTGATACTCTGATGTGTCTGTTCCCAAATAAAACGCTTCTGAGTTGACTTTGCCTGCAGCATGACTGCTCCCCAGGATTACCTTTTTACTCTTATTGACTACCGTTTTGTTGAGTATTTGCATTCACCAAGTTTAAATTAACTTTTTGTTTCCTACTCACACTTGTTAGTGTTGCCAGTGATCTGCTCAACAGAATGTTATTTCTCAGAGTAGCATTTGTGTTTTGGAAGAATTTCATTTTGCCTTCAGACCGTGAGCTGGAAGAGGGCATTTGTGTTGTTCTTAGCTTGAACTCATCGTAAAAGCTCCAAAAGACTTTTGGCTCTAGTAACTTTGAATAGCAGAAAAATAAAAAAACTAATTCTAATAGAGAGGAACAATTTTTTTTTGGGAGGGTGATGTCTGTAAGAACTGATTCATCAAATATATTTGCTTTGTCTCTTTCTTATAATTTCACAAGAATGAAGATTTACTTTATTTACCCAATTGTTTTTTAAAAATTTGTATGAAATATATTAACAGAGGTGCAGGCACCATAAAAATTGAAGAGAGAGGAAAAAAAACCCCAACAAATCAACCCTGAAAAACCCTAATTTTAACTAGAGGGAAACATCAGCTAATACAGGGGAAAAAGTTTGATTCTGAAAATTCATCCTTTCCCCCCCTGTGTTCAGAGGTTACCTTATCAGTTTATTAATGGAGGAGACATGAATGCCTCTGCTCCCACAGCTATAGTGGTTCTGCAGGGACCTCAGAGATGAAAACTATTTTCTCAGGCCTGAGCCTGACACTTTCATCCTTTCTCTCAGAGAACAGCATTATATTGTTTGAGCTTTCAAAGCAAGGTGTCAGCCTAGGACAGAGCAGACGCTGTGTTTCCCACCGAATTTTTCACTTTTACAACTGCCTTTGAGAATGTAGTTCAAATTATTCAATCTCTGTGCAGCTTGACAATAAGATACCACCGAAAGGTGCATCTAATTGGACATGAACTGTTACATGGTTCCGTAAGATGATGCCACAGCCATTGATCTTGTCAGCAGAGAGACTCCCACCAAGAGTAGTTTCTGCTTGGGCACAGTTTCAGATATAAAACAGATTATGCCTGGTTTCTCGGCTCTTTCAGTGGCACAGCTTCTATGTGGCAAACAGGTTTCTTTGTCATTTGTGCTTTGCTGTGCAAATCAAAATAAAACAACGCATAGAAAGACCAGAGAATAAGTCTGCAAATGCTTTCAAATTATCAAAAAAGGCCATTTTCATGGCATTTTGTAAGAGAACAGCCCCAAATCTTTAATCTAGAAAAGATACCAGTTAACATAAATGAAGTTAAATGGTATTTCTAAACTTTGTAATAAAAGTGAAGAAATAAACATTAGCATGTTGAAGTAAATAGCCCAGTATTATTAGTCACTATCATCATCAGTATCTCATCAAAATTTATTTCTGGGAATTAACAAGGCAGGAAATTAAACTACCCACAGAAGATCCCACCTGTCCCTATGCAGACAAAGCTTCCCTTGAAGAAATCAATTTTTGTAATGAAAGTAGCATTGGGTGTCCCCAGTTTACCTCATTAAGATTGGTAAACCATTCCATTTATAAACAATTCTGAGATTGAGATTTAATGAGATTCATGTGCAACAGTAAATTAGTATGAAGATTCAGTGAACGTTGTGTGTCCTTCTCACATTCAATAATTTAACCTAAGGAAAAAATTCACAGCACACTAAAAGTTATTGCCAGTACTCTCAAAAATGAAATCTAGTCACAACTAGATTATTGACACAATCATTGATTTCCTTGGTAATTTAACATAAAAAGATGATACTTAGATTTGGTTGCTTATATTGCTTAGATATCTGAAGTTTCTGATCAAAAACCAGCTGCTTGAAGTAAGTCTCAATACAATATGTACGCATGGATGTAAGCAAAGTTGTTCCTGGAATCACTGAGTTCTTGGCAGGGCTTACACACTAATAAATCCAACTTCAACTTTATTATGCCAAATAACGTACCTTTTATTTGCATGTTTTGCTAGGGCTGTAGCAGGATTGTAAACAAGCTAGCTGCTGTGAGGCATAAAAATGCAATTAATCTAGTCAAAAACCATCATGTGATGTACTGTACTTGAATGTTACTGTTGGTGAGGTACATGTGAAGAAGACGTTCAAGGTAAAGGTTAATTAAGTTGAAGATAACACTGAGGAAAGGTTTTTCCATCAATTAGAAAGAGTCAAAGAGAGACAGCATTTGTTTTCACATTGACCCAACTCAGGGGGTAGGATGGGAGGGCATTTACAAATGAACAGATTCATCAGAACTGGCTAGGACCATCCCACTTGCAAAGTCCTTTGGAAGGAGCAGGATTGGAGCTTCATTTTTCCTAAGCTCTGGCCAAGATTTGATGTGAAATCCTGCTCTATCTGAGGAGTAACATCTGCTAAGGAGCTACGGTTAGAAGTTGCAATATGTTTCCTAGAAACCAAAGGCTTGAGCTGAATGATAAGAGTGGAGCCAGAAAATAAGAAATATTAGCAATCATCTTGCCAAATCTTAGTGTTTTCTCAGTCATTGGTATTTTCCAGCTGATGCTCAGTCAGATGAAGTGTTGTTTAAAGTATCTGTAATTGGTGCCTCTGTTCAGTTAATATGCCAAAGGGACATACGTGTGCAAATTTGATACTAGTTCTTACAATTTCATTTGCCAGCCATGAATGAAAATAATTGGTGTTCTGCCTTTAACATGAGTCTGTATTTTCTTTCTACTTGAAACCAAAACCATGGTCTATTCTAGAAAAAGATTATTTCCTCAAGGAATGGGATTGGGTGCAGCTGATCTCAGCTTAGCTTTTAGTCAAGCCTAGGAAGCTCTGCCAGCGCTGAGCAGCCTGCAGGTAGCAGCAGTTAGTAGCCAGGTGGTTTCTCAAGGTAAATTGTGGTAGTCGTAAGCAGGTAGGGCTGTTCCCTGACAGAGAGGGGCACCTCCTTGGCACTGGTTGGTGGGGCTCAGCTTCACTGGAGGACGTTTAGAAGCCACTAAATTAATTCTTTTTGGACTGTAGAACAGCTGTTGTAGCATTGGTAAGGTATGTCAAATATGCTAACGTTGTGCTTTTATAGGTAGTTTTGATATTTTTGAAAGCTGACAGTGAGGAGCCAATCCAAGTGAAGGGGATAGAGATGGATGGCATTCCCACAGAGCTCCTCTTCTCAAATATATGCTACTGAAGACTATGTTGATGGTGAAGACCCTTGAGGTTTCTCAATAATTCTCCAGCATGGAACTTCTGTTTTAATACTTCTCTTCATTTCCATCTTATGGAATTTCTCAGGATAAACTAATGTTGCTTCATTAAAATACTGCATAAGAATTTTGCATAACATCTTTGTCTGGGGCTCTGCCATCTATGAAGAGTGGATTACAGAAATCTCCACTTCAAAATATGTGTTTTTTCTTTTCACTTTGCATATTATTTCTTAAAATGTTACACATGCACATAATAATGTGTAAAAATTCATTGTTTGAAATGTCAATGGCTGTTTTTTTAGCCTTGGACAAAGGCTAACAAAGATTGAGAGTAGGAGAGCAAAATGTATGTTTCTCAAATTACAAGTTTAATTTTCTTTTCCTGGATTTTGGTATTTTACCAAAAGAACACAATGTTAGAAATTAATACATACATACAAATGATTAGGGAAAAAATCCATTTATATTCCATTACTAGATTATAATTTATGGATCATTAGGTTTTTTAAATTGGATTAGTGTGCATGTGAATTTATTTATGAACTCATTTTATTTTTGAACTTTAAAATATCTACGGACTCCTCACATCCATGTGTGAAAATGTTTTACTCAGTTGGGTATCTAAAATAATCAATAATGTTATCTTTACACCAAAATATTTTTTTTTCCCTAAAGGAATTTCTTTCCATGTGCAGGGAACAAACCATGCATTTACTTCACATTTTCCTAAAGTTATTCCTCTTCCTTTATTGTCAAATTCTGCAACTAAAAATAGGTTGGATTGATAGTGGTATGAATAAGCCTGCTGATGCTGTTCCATATGGAGCGAGCATGTAGCCCGACTACTCTTGCACTTCTGAAGTTTAAGATCTTCTACAGATTTCCTGCATGACTGCTTTGAGTCTTTCTGTCCCTCAAGTTTTGCCCCTGAATGACAATGGTACATCTCTCTGCTTCTGGGATGTTTGGGACCTAAGAACATTACAGTTCTATAGACATTCAGATGGAGTTTGGTTTTTCAAGCCACTGAAGTACACAGGTATGTGTCCATCTGTCCCTACTGTTGCCCTGCATCAGTAAACTGTAAAGAACTGTAAAGAACTGCAATTGTAAAGAAGCCAGAGCTGAATTCATCATAGTTCTAATTTTTCTGGCAAACCCCAGGACAAAGATTTAATATATGACCCACTTTCTATTTCTGAAATATTATGCTTTTAATCCCCTTTTTATTTTAGTTTTGTCTAATTCAAAATGGGGGTTGGACACTGCTTTCTAATGCAAACCACTGCTGGAGAAACGTTGATACAAAAGCAGAAAAAAAAATAGTTTAACAAAGAAAAAGAAGGGAAATAGAATATGGCAGAAGTTAGGCTGCCATAATTTATTCATATATACCATCTCACTTTATTATCCACCCTCCTGTGAGAATCTGGAGTGCTTTAGCAAATAACTTGCATCGAGTGACATGTTCCAGCAAAGCATCTCAGCTCATGTTGTAAAGGTGAATATCACGCTCATTTTATCGGTGCTGGAGGTGAATTAGAGATTATTCAAATGCAGCAGACCATTGTGTAGTATAATGTCAAACATACAGATGTCTTATTTTGGCACTACTCAAATGCTTTAAATGACTCATGGTTTAAATGACTTGTCCAAATCTGTATAGCCAGGCAGATGGGAAACAGGATATGGCTCCTCACTGAGACTGTGAGATAAATCTGTCTGAATACATATGGTGTAGCTCCATCAAGGGCTGCAAGTGGTCATCTTGGAATGATTTGTCTTTTCAGAACATAATGAAAGCTGGCCAGCAAATGCTATAAATGGCACTTTATGACAAACACAGTTATTATGTTCAGTATACTGAACATTTTTCTCCAACTCTTTTGTCTACATTCTTAAATATAATCAGGACACTGAGAAACAAGGTGGTCTCCAGCAACAAGGACCACTTTGTTGCTTCAGTATGGGATTTCAGAGTTTGCAACTTCTTTGTACAATATCAAAAAATAACAACCTATATTTGGAAGTACGGTTCCTTGTATGTGCAATGAATCGTGCCCAGAGGATTTCTTGTTTTTCCTCTTCCACCTCGTCCTCAGATAATTGGTCTTTCTGGTGTTAATTGGCATTTCACCAGGGCATGCAATCATATGATTAACTAGAAGCTTGTATTGAAAGACAAATATGCTTAAATATCCTGGAAAAGCTTTGTGCATGTATTTAAGTGATTTAGAGAATTAGTGTCCTGTTAAAGATATGAAAATATTTTAAAAACTCATAGAATAATTGTGGGGCTATTATTATTTTCATATTGTGCACATTATTTGTTAGGTTTTTTTGTCTCTAACAGGATCATAGTAATTTTCATCTTTGCAGAAATGCAGTGCTTTTCAAGGAGGCTATTTATTTAATGTTTTCCTGAAATAATTTAAATTGCCACACTGCCAGGTGAAAATAAATAAGTGCTTATCTCACCCAATGGTTCTCTTGTTTCTTGTAATACAGTTTTCACAAATCACAAATATCATGGGATTTATCCCAGGAGATGCTCAAGTGAAAGCAGATTATCTGTAAAACATACCTCTTTAGAAACCATACCTCACATGTGATCATTATTTAAGCATTTTAAGTATCTTGCTCACTCTGTTGCATTTCTTTCTATCAGCATTCTTCCACTTAAGGAAATAGATTTCCATTAATTTGCTACAGAAGCAGTTAGAGAGGTAGCCTAACTCCTTGATAACACTGACTACACTTTTGTGGTAAATTGCAATTCTATTGGGTTTAGTTCTGTTATTACCCGTACTCTTCTGTATGGATATAGGGTATTAAAATGAAGAACTGTCACTGTTCAAAGCATATTATGCCATACAGAGCATGTACAGAGGGGCTTTCTGAACCTCTGTGCAGAGATACCAAATGAAGAGTGCTATATCTCTTTCCTGTTCTCATTGCCTGTGTTTTCTTTACAACTTCAAATAAAGTCTGTTACTGACTCAGTAAAGGAAATAGATGTTTCCACGTGGTTATATTTTCTTTGGCAACATCCTATGAGTCTGGTGTGATTTCCTTTAGATTTCTTCTTGCAATCCAGCAACAAGAAAGTCTTTAACTTCCTCTGTAAGAGGACAGCATGAGGGATGAAATTTCCATAGACAAGCTGCTTCACAAGAAGCAATTAATAATCAGAAGACATTGAGATAGGTCGATATTGTTATCTCTGCTTTTCAGTTGGTGAAACTGAAACAAAGTGGTCAAGGTCAATGTCTTCCCATTTAAAATCTATGGTTGGACTTCAACAGCTAAATTAGTGACATGATTTGCAAACTTTTGAAACCTATAAAATCAAAAGGCCTGTACATTCTCAGAAATCCTGGAATTCTGAACATTTATTTATATGGCAGAAGTGTTGTAACCAAGTTAAATGTTCTTGCTTTAATGATTAGGGCAATGTTAAGTCACGGTCAAAAATATCCTGGATCTCTTTAGGTTTTGGAGGTTTTGATTATGTCCAGCAGTAGGTATCTGTATTCATTTGCACTGGTATAGTACCAAGATCTTAGGATGAAATTTTCCTTAAATATCTTGATTAAAGTTAAGCAGCATTTAGATTTCTTTGGTTTCCTTCGCTACGGTCTGTCTCACATTGATGAAGGAATTTGCATGTTTAGTGAAGGAAAATATATCATCTACTCTGTGGGTGGTTATGGAAAAGATGAAAACACGTGCTTTCCTGGTGAAGAGAGAAGAGGAAAGAGCATCTTGCTTTCCAAGAGGACATCAGTAGAGAAGGGACAGGGCCAGACAATGTAGCTCTCTACAAGAGATTTTGCACTTGATTCTGTTCTGAATCCTCACTGTCCTGTTTGAAAGGAAGCCTGGTGTTGAGTGGTGATGCAGACCAGGAGCCCTATAGCTGGTGTGTTCTCTTCACTTACGGGTAATGTGTTAGTGAAGTGCTGACCACATGGCACCCCAAATGCGTTGCATGAATGCATGGATTTTGTAGGACTCTTACAAGTTGGGGGTTTTAACTGTAAAGCTTGAATGTTTTGGACTGATTGGCCTTTTTAGTCTTCTCCCTCACATTAAGGCATGTAGCCAAAGCAGAGGCTTTTCCATTTTCAGTAGACATGACACAGAAAATATAGTTATGCTGCCTAATTTAGCAACCAGTGGTGGAAGAAGACAGGTGCTTTCTTTATCCTACCTCTGCCTTCACATCATTGGGCTCCCCCTCATGCCATATATTTCTGTTCCCCTGGCAGAGGAGGGAGAGTCAAGTCAGGTATCTCTTTCTTGTTTGTGTCTGGATGTGACATGTTCTACCTGGAGGTACTGGGCATCTTGCTCCTGTTCTGCCCCACACGTGGACAGTTGATAAGGGGGACCACAAGCTCGGGGCTGCTGCTGAGACAGATGATAACTCTCCCATTGGAAGCCTGGAGACAGCATTTTGGCAGTCCAGGAAAGGTACATGTTTTGCCATAATTGTTAACTCAGTTTGTTATATTACTTGTAAAAGTTCATTACACCAGTTAGTATATTAGCATTACAAGCAACATAATGAAGCATAATTGGTACAAGGGCTCAGTGTGAACTAATTGGTCTGGAAAAAATGCCATTTCAGAATGCAACCTTGACCTTTCCTAGAAATTTCCAGAGCAATTTTATCTACAAAATAGTTAGAGAGAACTGAGAACTTGCTATCAAGCTGATTTTTACTGTTGTTGTTGTTGATTGGTTTATAAAAATGGCATTTTGCTTATCACCTAGCAATGAGATTTACCAGCAGGGACTTGTATATTGAGCTGCGTTTGGTTGCAAACTCTGCTGAAGTGTTGATTCAGGAATAATAGGACACAATGTATAAAAAAGAAAAAACGTTGCTAATTATTGTTGTTAAGGTAAATACCTTCAAATCAGGTTACCAAGAGAGGGAAACTCATTCTAGCTATAACGAAACTGCCAGCACTGCTGCAAGGTTTTGCATTGTGCTATGCTGTATGGTGTACTCTAAAGTTAAACCACAACAGGTAATTTTTTTCCAATCAGAAATAGTGACGTGGCCTTCAACTGAAACCTAAGTCTGGAACTGTGCTACCTATAAACCTTTCCTTGTGTTAGGACCCAAAGCATCCCCTGCGCCTCTGTAAAAAAATAAATGGGTCTTTTACACTGATAGTTCTGAAAGATAATGAGATGTCCTCTAAAAAGCTAAAGTGTTGTCATTTAAATGAGGAATTGGATCTAGATGATCTTTAAGGTCCCTTACATCCTAAACCATTCTATGATTCTATGTGTGCCGAAGCACCACTGTCTTTCTGAGGAGACAATACTTTGCTGATGGCATTGAGACAGCAAGATCCAACGATGTAAAATGGGCAGAGTCTTGGATAATGGGTGTAAGCATGTTTTCAGTGGGTGTCATTGGTGTTATACCACACAAGGCATTCCTAAATATTTGAATAGCACAGTCAGGAGGCTCCTGACACTCCCAAAGAGAGCAGAGTGAGTGAGCTTTCCAGGTGATTTCACAGCCAGGAGGGTGAGAAGCAAGGCCAGCACAATCACCCTGGGATGGGGAGGAGGGCTGCGGGCTGCCCTGAGTGAGGGGGGCTGAGGGAGACAAACGTGCACCAGGGGGGAGAGCCTGGGTGGCCCATGAGCAGGGCACTGCCTCCTGCTCTTCCAGAGTGACAGCAATAGCTGTTTACTGGGATTCAGGGTTCCTTCTAGTGGCATCCTCCATGATCTTCATCTCAGTTGTGTTTACCTCCCCCTAGTAAATCCCGTAGCGGGCAAGACAAATGCATTACTAACACTTTAAAATGTGTCAGAATTGCGAGAGCTGAGTGCTGCCAGAGCCGAGTTCAATTCACACATTGAACAGTTCCCCATTGAAATGTTTTGGAATGAGCCATTTGGGGCTGCACTGGCACCAGGGGTGCAATGGGCAGTGTTTCTCTTTCTGCGTGGTGGCGCGCTGGCTTAGCACAGATGGTGCAAACCCTTGTCAAGGAAACACTCGGCTTCGTACAATGGGTGGGTTGGCTTCTTCCAGGAGTGGAGGAAGAGCAGGTGGGATGGTCTGCAGCAGGAGACCTACCTAGCTTAGCACCACAGCTCAAAACCACACCAGGCACAGGGGGCTACTCAGCAAAGCACACCAGGCCTGCCAGCAGGGATTTGAGAGAAAAAGAATTTTAACCATTTGATAAATTTGATAAATTACAGCATTTGAGCTAATTAGAGGTGTGTAGCAGGGCACGTTTCTTGGGTATTGCTCCTCTGGTCTAGTTGGGAAGCAAGTCTCTCCTCTGGAGACCACAAGGAGGACTGCCTTCTGCATGCCAATACCAATAATGAGACTCTGAAATAGTGATTACCTCCCAGGTCCATGGGGCTAAGGAGGTTGCTGACACAACTGGAGAGTCACAGTGGAGCTTTTAGCAAAGTCTGACACCAAAAGACACGTTAATGGGCTCGGAAAAGCTTTGAGGTCCACTGGGAGTAACTTTGGAGAACAAGAATAGGAATAGGCCATGGTCCTGATGCAATTTGGGATACAGATCCCACTTTCCCAATGCTTGCTGATGGTTACAGTGCAATAGTATCTCAATGACTTCACAAATTAGTTATTAATTAGTAAAAACTCTGCATAACCTGAAATTTAGCAGCTAGGAATTAGTGGTTTGGAAGTACACCTGGCTGACAGTTCAGGTGAGAAACATATATTTACAGGTTCGTAGTACAATGTGCACTCCCACACTGTATTGCCCCATTATTCTGCTGTACAGGCAGAATAATCTTTCGGATATAATAGGCAGTCCAGCATCTATAACCCAACAAGTTCTTGGTGACTTTTCTGCATCTACCTCTAATTTCAGTTCCTGTATTACAAGCTTTTCATGTGTGGCCCAAGGAGATAATAAAGTGATTTCATATGACCAGCCTTTCACTAGTGGGAAGCAGGCTTCATTATCTATAGACACGTGCTGGACTTTAAGAGAGAAGTTTCTGCAGTTGGTGATCAATAGCAAGGCTGCCATAACAGAGATTCAGCCTCTTGGGTCCTGATGTAATTAAGGCAGCTTTACACTTTCCCATTACAAGGAACTCTGTTCTGTTACTTAAAAATCCATCCAGTTTTAAATGCTCAGGCAAAACTCCTTAGGCTTTAGGAAAGTTGCTTTTATGACTTTGGGTTTTTTATCCTCATTTAGTTTGCTACTTTCAAGAAGGGAAAAAAAAAAAAAAGAAAGGACAAGTGCTCTGTTCTGGCATGTTAAAAAAACCCTGATGTCCTCTTTGAAAGCTGACTTTCCGTAAATATGTTAATGACTTCTTTTTCCCAGCAGTGTTGTCTTTCAGCCCTTTGAACCAAGCCAACTACTGATCACCAGCTGCGTGTTCCTGGATTTCAGAGGGTCTTGACTCTTTCTTTTCAAAGTCCTTGATCTGTTTTTTTTGAATAGACAGATCATCCACTGCTGCAGCCGAAACATACCTATGCTAAAGAGAGAGAGCATCCCATGAAATTCTTAAGAGAAAGATGAACATAATTGGGCATCAGTGTTAAGTATCTAAACACATTTAAACTGTTTGGCTTATATGCACTGGCAAAATCCAGGTCCTAAGCATCTTCAGCAGTGTACTCTAAATTAGTGGGCACTTATGACCCCTCTGTGCTTCATCTCTTTCTAAAAAGTTGGTTTAGTGTATGGCGAAATTTGTTTCACAGTGAACTCTTTAAAAAGTCAGGCTTTACTTCGCTTCTTCTGTTATTCTTTTTTTTTCCTCCTTCTTTTTTTACCAGAAAATATAAAAGTTGAGGAGACATGAGGGCTAAAACAGTTTCTGAATCACCTTAAAAAACCTGAATTTCTGCCAGACTACCTTCATTTTCAGCAAACTCCTCCTTTATACCAGCTCCCCCCTTCAAAAGTGTAACTCAAAACCTTTTTAATTGTAATTCCTCATGCTCCTGTCATTGTGCTGTGGTCCCTAATTGGGCAGTGACACGCTATTGTTTCTCCTACCTCTGCCATGAGTGGCACAGATGGGGCACGGCTAGAGCTCAGCTACTGTGGGACAGGCTAAGTATCTTATCCTCCATGAAAAGCAGCTTCTTTGAGAGGAGGCAACGTACACACCGTGCCCTGCCAGTCCGTTACACAAGAATTTGTGAGACATCTGTGGATTACTGGCGTGAGGATGCTCAGTTTACGTAACGGTACCCAGCTTCCAGGCAGCACATCCCATCAGTAGGTATTAAAGTGCTCTACCCCAAAAAAAAAGAGGTTGGTGTTATCATCCTCAATTTACATATTCTGTGTCTGGCTTTGAGAAAAGAGCATTTTCTCATGCTCAGAGCAGCGGTAAAAGACAGCTTGTACAAAGATTTAAAACACTTGAGCAATGTGCCTGAGTGAATGAGACTTACCTATTTAGGACTTAAGACCTGTGCCTGAATCAGAAATACACCTGAATTACCTTTATGTAACCTTCCAGTCATGAAATTAAATACTAATTACCTGTTTGTCTCTGATGTATATTTTGGGCTGCAGAAGTAGCAGTCCCTAAGACAGTCTTTGCTTAACACTCTTCATACATAGACTTCGTCTTCAGTTGCATGTAGTTTGTGTTCGTGTGCACAACTGTGCTGGTTGGGATTTTCAAAGCTGTCTCCAGCTGACGTTTTAAAGTCTTTTAGAAAAAGTGCTTCTGCAAAAAACAAGTCAGCACAAGTTCAAGTTGGGGAAAAATATTCTTCGGGGTATCATGGGGGAGTTTCAGCCTCAACCTGCTGCTGGACGCAGGCTTTAAGGTTGCCAGTATTATTTCAGTGTCTGCACACCTCAAATGTCCTGTTTCCACAAGCTCTCTGCTTTAGTTCTGCCCCTGTAAAATGAAATAACACCACTTTCTCTCTGCAGTTTTTCCTATGTTTTGCCCTTTTTAGCATATAAGCTCTTTAGAGCAGCATCTCTGTCTTAAACATACTGTCAGGCTTGTCTAGACCCCAGTGTTATTCCAGAAACTTGTTGTAGCTTCACTACAAGAAATTTATGCTAATATAATATTATTATAGGCTCTTTGATCAGCATTTCACAACATATTGAAAGAAAAATACGTTCAGGAAGGGGAGTGTATCTCGTAGGAATGATCATTTGTTTGACCTTAATCTGTCATTGGCAAAGCTTCCAGGCTGTGCTGTATTAGCAGATGGATAATCGGCTCCAGCTGAAATTACTTGCACAGTTAAGTAGTTTATTTTCTCATTTTCCAACAGTGAGAGTCTCTAAGAACAAGGCTGGCACATAAATGCTCATGTATGTTCCTGTACAAGTGTGTTGGGCTCATCCTTTGGACTGCTTTAGCAAGAAGATGAGGAGTTACCATCAGCACTTTGTGCAAGGAACAAAAGTTCCTTGGTCACTGTTACTTTCCTTTTTTGAGGGAAGTCTGGCACAAAAATGAAGCACTTCATTTGGGACCCATTCCACGGGACATGGGGAGAGACGTTTTTCACAGACTTCACTGGATTTTGGATCATTTTCAGGGTTTTTTTCTTAGAATAGCTTGCAAAGCTTCTCTGTACTGAACTTTTTAGTGATGTCTTTGTGCCATATAGAGAGAAAGTCATTAAAAGAGAAAATTTACCATAGCAGTAAACAAAATTAGAAAATCACAAGATTCAGAGGAAATAGTATTCAGGTGATAAAACCAGAGAAAACAACAGAATGAACACTTGTTGTTTTATACAATCTGCCTATAACTTTTGCAAATGGGTTAAGGAGACTCTGACAAAGATTTTTATAAAAGTATAAGCAACATGAAAAACAAAAATTATCAATGCTGCTAATTACACAGTTTCTGATGTATTTCACATCTCTGGAAAGGAATTCCTCATGACACAACTGGATCAGATTTGCATGGTTTTTGTCAAGATGACTACTCCCCTTAATTATTTAAATATTAATAGATGTGCAATTCCTGTCTGTGTCCTGAAAATAGTGTCTCGTTTGAATATGAAGATATAGAGGGCTGTTGATTATGAGGTAAAATAATGTATGCAAATCATGTACAAACTAAGAGGCACATCCAAGAGTTTTGTTAGGGAATAATGCATTTATTTACTCAGGAATGACATGAAGAAATTTGCATCTGATGAATAATAATATAAATGCTCAGTATAGCAGTTGCAGAAGTGTTATGTTTTTGGTATGGTAGAAAATTGTCATTTGAAGCTGACTTCTCTCCTTGTCACATGAACTTGACATAACTTACGAATGACATAAGGTAATTTTAATGAAACATAATTGAAAGAAATTGAAAGGCAGGTTGGTTTTGGAAGTCCCGTCTCAATTATATTAATTCTCCTTATATTCACCACAGACAAAATAAAATAATTGAACTATGCTTTATTCCTAACAGAATCATGGGTAAATCACATAGAATCATAGAATGGTTGGGGTTGGTAGGGACCTTAAAGATCATCAGGTTCCAACCCCTCTGCCATAGGCAGGGACACCTCCCACTAGAGCAGGTTGGTACCTTTATCTACATCGGAGGCAGTTGTGTGGGCTCCAGCTACAGTCAGTAGAGTCTTGCTAGGAGAGTCAGTGGAGACTAGGTGAGACTCTGCTCTCCACCGACAGCATTAGGTGGATCCTATACCTGGCCCAAATATAGGTACTGCACTGTGACCACCCAAAATTAGGAAGGAATAAAAATCCTACCTAGCTTTTTAGCAATTAGCCCGAGTATTGCAGCTCTGATGGTGCTGCAGACCTCAATGGCACAAAAGAAAGATAATTATGTGTTTCTTGAAGAAATTAGAGACTGCTATTCGGGACTATTTGGGATCCGTCTAAGGGCAGGGAGGAAAAATGCTAAAGAGTATGTATGAGAACTGTGAGTGAACAAGAAAGGTTGGTGTAACTAGATATTGCTTGTAGAGACACATTAAATTTAAATTTTTTAAAAAGGTCATTTTTTTAATCTTCTAGCGACCTTGTGTGAAGTCTGTTGTTACAATGTAAATAATTATATTGTTAGTTCTGTGGCTGAATTAAATAAGAAATAATGAAAAATGTTTTGTTTGGTTTAGATAAAGTGTGGGAATGGCAAAAATGCTTGAAAAAACTATATGAAATTGCATTTTTGGTGGACTTGACTTAAAATTTACAGGCAGCATTTTCTCTATTTCTGATGAGTCCCTGGTCTTTGCATAAATCAGCAAGTACTGGCATTTTCTTAATGTCACTAATGACATTTTGGCCAAGAGGGTCTCAGCTGACTTACTTTGTTAACTACAGAATTGCACATGGCATGTCCTGAGGGGAATTTCTGCACCACCGTGTTTGTTTACATTACTCTTTAAGCTGCCATCCCCAGCAAGTGTAATTAGTTTTCCAGTGAAACAAGATTTTTCATTAGCATTTTTCCTAATGCTTAATCTAGGAATAATTCTCGGGGATATTTGCTATATATGGAGTAAACAAAATGTTTCCTCATCGGTGTGGTGAATAAAGTTACTGTTGTCAAATGCTGAATTGATGAAAGACACAGTTTACCCAAAGGCACTGTTTTAGGGGGATAAATGAGGGAAACTGGACATTGATCTGGTGCAATGTTGTTGAGGTTATTACATGGCAAATTTCGTGAAGAACATATTATTCCAAGCTCTTACAGAATTATATCAGCCAAGGGGACAGCTAAGAAAGCAAAAATCTCCTTCCAGGCGAAAGAAGACCACACTGAGTATTTGATAATAACTGTGCTGCTACTCAAGTGGTGGTGATGGATTCAACCAAGGTTAACTGCAACCTCACTGAACCCACAGTTGCTGATGTGAATACAGAGGGAGGTCTGGTAACGCTGCTACCCACCCTACTGCACTCTGGAGAACAAGAAGATGCTTACTGTAACAATCATACATCTTCATCACAGCATCCAGGCAGATTGAGTGCTTTTGGTGCCAGTATTCAATGCTTTTAGGATAGGAAAAGAGTAAAAAGTGCTCCCACAGAGTGAGTGAGGTTTTAACAAAACATCTAAATCGCTTATGAATCAGACTTGCACTAAGGCTTGTGAGTGTAGACCGCTTCAAGAGTGGTGTGAAGCTGCATCCCAGATATCTGGCCTCCTACCAGTAGGGCAGTTTAGCCACCACTCTGAATATCAGCAGCCTTTTAGGCCATTCTGTGCTTTTAAATATCCCACCTTAATTCTTTTTTTCCAATGAATGTATATTGCCATGTTTCTTCTGAAAAGGTCAGTCTCTGCTAAATGGAGGGGTTTGCTGCTACACAACATGTGGTGGCTTTTGGCACATTGTACTTCTAAGGTCTTGATGTCTTGTTCCTTCACTGTGCAGGCTGTGTTAGGGCCAGGCTGTGTTAGTACTAATAGCTCATTGGTCTCAGAATAGTATCATTAGAGGGCTCAACACAATAAAGTGCACCAAAGCCCAAGGGATGTGAAAACTAAGTATCTGACATCTGCGAAAGGCTTCAGCATATAGGATCTGTGCTTTCCATGCTCCATGGAGGTTAATTATTTTTTGGGCAAAAATATTGTCTCTGAATGGCACGTTCCCCAGGAGGTTAAAATGCTCCCGTGTTTAATTGGGTTACTGATTCCCTTACCATTAAGAAAAATTGCATCAGTTTTAATTGGAGAATAAAGCAGTAAAAAAGGTGATGGAACAGCTCATTAGTCAGGGACTGTGACATTTTCGGGCAAATGAGCAACAGGGTTTGTTTTTTTATTATTTGATCAAAAAGAAATTTATCAAAGTAAGCAAAACATTAATTTAACCAGACTGACACCAATGCAAAGCAAGAGAGTTCGTTTGCTTTTAGATACAAACAGGTTGGACCAGTGGAAAGGTAAGCACATTGCTCATTGCTCCTCCTCTGAAATGCTTTTCCCATCTTCTTTAAACTTAGCTGACCATTTTTTTTTTTTAATTACACTGTTGAACAACTCTAACGCAATTGAAGAGGTTTGGAGGAAAGACAAGTCATCCCCTTGCTTGAACTGCTCGTCTGTCATGGCAGAACCTACGAAGTAAGGAGATGAGGCCTGGCACATCACATTTGTCACCAACAGAGGACAATTTCTCTTGAACTGTGCCCCAAATAAAAGTAATGCAGTCTCTGGACTGATGGTGTCACGTGGTCCTTCCCCCTAACTAGGTAAAAAACCCTAACAAATTCTAGACCACACACAGTTTCAGGAGTATTAACTAACAGTAGTCCAGCTATGTACAGACAGAGAGAAATTGTTCCAGACCAAAAGAGATCAAGTACATGACTCGTGTCCCCCCTCACCCCTTCTTTACCTGGGTTCTCTGGCATTTGTACTCCTTTGCTAGAGGATGAGGGTCTCACCTTGGAGTGGAGGAGGACCTCATGCTCCTTTGCATATGCACATGCTTTATGCCCTCTCAGGATCCTCTTTCTCATCTGGAGACTCTCCTCCAAGGAGAGGCTGGGGATGGCACTAGTCTGACATCAGGGAATTTGCAGACGACCTCAGCTGATCAGTAATCTATCACCCTTCCAAATTACTCATTTGCCCTCAAGAAACCAGGATGGAACCTACATATGGAAGCAAAAGAGGTACACCAACAGTAGCCAAGTTTCTGCCAACACTGAGCGATGGCTGGGTAAGTAAAGATCTTCTACTGTGAGGAGATTCACATGGTCTGCTCAAAAGACTCGACAATTTTGATGGGATTTCTTCATGGTGTTCCTTACTTGTTTAAGTTAAGTAAGTGTAATAAAAATTAAACTCTGACGCATATAAGCAGTTTGAATCTTTTCTTTTTACTCTGTTTTCAAGACAATTCAGTATTAACGTGGTCACCACAGCCTTCCATGAGACACAAGAGCTTAATTTCTGCTCTAATGAAGAAGCAAAAATATTTTTTTTGTCAAATACATATCAAATCATCTTAAAACAGTATACAGATGAAAAAAGCCATATACACAGCTATGGTCCTTTATTTCTTGGCAAAATACCTGGAATATAATGGGAAATGGCTTTTATAATAGAAGAACATGTTATGGGATAAGTCTTTCCTAGAGTAATTACATTCTTTCACAGTAATGCTTTCACAACAGATAATCTGATGCAATTCTTTTGGTCAGAAGCCTATTTTTAATTAAATACCCTAAGAATATCTCTAAAAGAGAAAGCATTTAGCTCACTTGGTTTTAATGACTGTCAGTAAACTCTGAATGATTCACATGGTCAAAGAATAAATCATGAATAAATCTTAACTCATCCCAGCCCGAATCTATGGTTGGGCAGAGGGGTTATAAAGTGAACTAAGGAGACTTCTCTCTGCTGCACAGACCCTCTGATGGCTGTGGAAGAACCTATGCCTGCTTGCCCTGCCTCTAGGCTTCCCTACAGGCATCTGGTATAGGGCACTTTCAGATGGACCATTGGTCGGATGCAGCATAGCTGTTCTTATGCTGCTATATTTCAATTCCCCCAAGTTTCACCTTTTGCATACCCAGCAGACTTTACAGAATCATAGACTCATTTAGGGTGGAAAAAACCTTTGGGATCATCGAGCCCAACCATCTACCCTACTCTAAAAAGTTCTCCCCTGCACCATATCCCCCAACACCGCATCTAAACAACTCTGAAACACATCCAGGGATGGTGACTCAGCCACCTCCCTGGGCAGCCTATTCCAATGTCTGACCACTCTTTCTGTGAAAAATTCTTTCCTATTGTACACTCTAAACTTATCCTGTTGGAGCTTGAAGGCATTCCCTCTCGTTCTGTCACTAATTACCTGGGAGAAGAGACCAGCACCAGTCTCTCTACAGTGTCCTTTCAAGTAATTGTAGAGTGATGAAGTCACCCCTCAGCCTCCTCTTCCTCAAACTAAACAGCCCCAGCTCCTTCAATTGCTCTTCATATGATTTGTTTTCCAGCCCCCTCACCGGCTTCATTGCCCTCCTCTGCACTCACTCCAGCACCTCAATATCTCTCTTGTATTAAGGTGCCCAGAACTGGACACAATACTCCAGGTGTGGCCTCACCAGTGCTGAGTACAGGGGGACAATCACCTCCCTACTTCTGCTGGTCACACTATCTCTAATACAAGCCAGGATGCCATTGGCTTTCTTGGCCACCTGGGCACCCTGACAGCTCATATGCAGCCTCTTGTGAATTAGAACCCCCAGGTCTTTTTCTGCTGGGCAGCTCTCCAGCCACACTGCCCCAGGCCTGTACCGGTGCATGGGGTTATTGTGGCCCAAGTGCAGGTCACAAACGTAACAAGAGTTCAAGCACACTCTCCCGAAACGTTTATGCACAGCTCCAGTGACGTACAGTTGAACATATCAGGGAGACCAATCAGTGATTTAGGCTGCCTACATCTCAAATGCACAGGGAACCTGAAATTTTTATACATATATATATATATATACACACACATACATACATATCTAAAAAATACATTTACATATATAAACACACTACATTTGAAGGTTATTCACACAGATTAAATGCATGCTTGAGTTAAGACACACAGAGCACACAAAGGTCTCTAGGAACAAGTGTCTGTAGATTTAAGATATTCTTGGGTGCAGCTAACAGAGGCAGCTGTTTGGGCAGCACTCTCTGCATTCTGCCTTGGGAGCTTCTGGACCTTTGGCGGACAAGGTCCAGGATCATTGGGTGCACCTGGGAGCCCTCTGAGAAACTGGAGGGTGTCTGCTGTTGCCAGGCAAGGAGGAGGGAAGGAGAACCACCAGGGTGTGAGCCTGAGAAGCTCTAACAGCTGTTAATGAGCATAATCAACTGCCTTTGGCCCAGGGTGCCTGGAACCTTGTTGCAGCTGCCCCTAATTAGGGGGGGTGATGAATCCTTTAGCCAGTACTCAGGAGATGACTATATAAGAGCCATAGCCCAGACCACAGTTCCTGGAGGTAGCAGTTTGTGCATCAGAGTGTAAGGAGGGGGTCTCAGTTGAATTTGCACTGCTGTGACAGTCTTGGTCATGGTGGTGACAATCTACGAGGCAGTTTGCCCAACAGGTGTTGGAGCAGCTGTCCCTGCTCGGGGAGAGGCATTGATGTAGACTGAGTTCTGGGTAGCAGATGCAGTCCTCCAAGTCCAGGGCTGCAGAGAGTACCTGGGGCTTCTCCCTGTTGCCCAGAAAGATGGCCTGCTGTCCTGCAGGATATGTGCCATCTTGGAGGAACTGTGCTGTTAAGTGGAGGAGTTACAAGAGGAAGTGAGCAGGCTGTGCAGCATCAGAGAAAATAAAAAGGGAGATAGATGAGACACAGTAGCTTGAAGAACCCCAGACCCTAACTGCACCAGAGAAACAGGGAACTTCCAGTCCTAATATTAAGGTAAGCACAACTGCTAGAGTGTGGGAAGGATGGAAGTTTGTTACTTCTGGCAACAAGAGAAATGATCCTGTCCCACTTAAGATCTTAAAGTTGCAAAATATGTTCATGACCATTAAAACTGAAGAGGGCACAGATGTGCCTTTGACCAAAGGATCTGGTTTACTTGATGGTAAACCATGCAAGACCACCTGGAAGAAATGGTGAGTCTGTGCAATCAGGTGACTCCCTGCTGCAGGGGACAGAGGCATCTGACCTATCATCTAGAACGGTTTGTTGCCTGTTGGGGACCAGGATTGGGGATGTTGTGGTGGTGCTGCTGAAGCTTATCCAACCATCTGGCTACTATCCCCTCCATTTATTTTGTATGACACAAAGGGTACTGCCAGGGAAACCTGCGTGGTATCAAAAGTGACTACAGAGCTCCAGTAGTCAAAGTCATGGGTGCCCAGATGTTGTTTAATACCCTTGAGGGGAAAGGGCATGAGGAGGAGGAAGGCACTGATAGTACAGGTCAATAATTTGCTGTGAAGCTGGTGTTGGTGACAGTGTTTTGGGTTCCATAACTGTGGGACTAACTTGACAAGCTTATATGACAAAGGGATTGGCCTGGTAGGTGAGGATAAAGAGGTGGATATCCTCTGCCTAGCCTTCTGTAAGGCTTTCAGTACTGTCTGCTGACAGATTGCCAAAGAAAAGGTGATGAAGTATGGGCTGGATGAGCAGACAGTGAGGTTGATTGAAAAACTGTCTGAATGGCTGGGCTTAGGGTGTAGGGACCAATGGCACAAAGTCTAGTTGGAGGCCAGTAATTAGCAGTCTACCCCTGGGGCCAGTACTGGGTCCTATCCTGTTCAACATCATTAATGATATAGGTAATGGGGCAGAATGCAGATACACTAGAGGGTCATGCTGCCTTCCAGAGGGACCTTGTCAGGCTGGAGAAATAGGCTGACTGACAGGAACCCTGAAGTTCAAGAAGCCAAAGTGCAAAGTCCTTCCCCTTGTTGGGAAGAAACAACCCCAGGTACCAATGGGGTTCTTCCTAGCTGGGGGCTAGAAAGTAACTTTGCAGAAAAGATCCTGGGGACACCAAGTTGACCATGAGGCATCAATGTGCCTGTACCACACTAAGCAAAGCGTTGGCAACAGGTTGAGGTAGGTGTTTCTTCTTTTCTCCTCAGTACTGGTGAAGTTCACACTTGGTACACTGTGTCCAGTTCTGGGCTCCTCTGTACAAGCTGGACATATGCATATTGGAGAGAGTCCAGTGATGGGCTACAGAAAGATGAAGGGACTCGAGCATTTCTTCAAAAAGAGAAAAGGCTGAGTGAGCTGGAGCTCTTTAGTGTGGAGAGAAGGCTTGGGTGATTTTTATCAATGTGTATACAAATATCAGAAGGGAGGGTGTTAAGAAGTTGAAGCCAAGCTCTTTTCAGTGATGTCTGGTGAAAGGACCAGAGGCAATGGGCACAAACTGAAATGTGGGAGGCTCCATCTGAACATCAGGAAACACTTTTTTTACTCTGAGGGTAACTGAATGCTGGCACAGGTTGCCCAAAGAGGGTGTGGAGTTCCTGGAAATATTCAAAAGCTGTCTGCACGTGGTCCTAGATGACCATGCCTGCACTAGATGACCCTGTCTTGATCAGGCAGATAGACCAGATTGTCTCCAGAGGTCCCTTCCAGCCTCAGCCCTTCTGTGATTTTTCCCTTTTCCAAGGCTTTCTGATGGCAAGACTAGAAATGTATTAAACATTACTGTGCTATTTCACACTTTGATTTCAGTTCAAATTTTTGACTGCATCAGAAAAATAAATTTGCAGAGTGCTACCTTGAGACAATACTCTAATGAGAATATGCTCATTACAGATGGAGCTGTCTGAACCCATTAGTTGTACAGAGAAGAGTGTGTCTGAAAAATAGTCCTTGGAGCATTGAAAACCCTTTGCTTGATTACGGCACAAGCCAAGAGACTAACAGAGAGGTGTAGCCTCACATGTAACCTGCTATAGATGGCCACATTGCATCAAATGGGCAGCTCCTCAGCAGCCCTAGTGGTTTGGCCTTTGTTAGAAGAGTGATGGACTCCATCTTGGGGTGTTATACATGTAATTTTAATTAATTCAGCAGCTGGAAAGGAGGTTTACATTATGTGTGGCTAACTTAGCATGCTGGCTGTGCACACACTCATCCTAAAAATAGATGTGGCCATATTGTCAATGGTACAGTGAGTTTACTTTCATTTGGGGCTGACACATGGGCTCAGTATCAGCAAACAGAGCCAATTCAGGAAAATTTACTTAATTCAGAAGTAAAATTATAACACTTGATCCATTTTAAATTTAACTTCGTAACGTTATGCTCCAAAAATTTTTCTAAAGAGGAAAGAAATAGTACATTGAATATTTCTGTTGTTTACAAGTATTGATGAAATAATCCCCACAGTACATAAAATGTATTCTGTTTCTTTGACGAAAGGGAAGCAACCAACAGCATAATGAGCGCCCTCAGGTCACAGAATATATTTGTATTCTGTTTAGAAATACAGATAAGACCTTTCCACTATCTTTTCCTGAAAGCTCCTTGAGAAAATAACATCTGGATTAGGAGCCAAGAAATTCTTTAATGTACCAAAGCAAAGTTTGTAGTGCAGAAGCAGATAAGGTTTGAATGCTGCTAATAAGCTAATCAGTGAATCTCTCTTTCTCCTGATCTTTGATGTATTAAAACAATTGATGTCATGTTTCTGATTAATAAGTAGCTGCTGAAATACATTAATCAAGGCCACTTGTTTTTCACTAAGCTTGAACAAATCTTCCGATCATATGCACTTTACATGCTTTTAGTTAAAAACAAGATATATACCTTAATTCAGGATACTATTGCAAATGCAGCTAAATAATGTATAGTTCCATCCTAAAGAAACCTGGTGAGTAACAGGGTTTTTTTTGCTATTTAAGCATGGTATTTCTTTACTGGTAACAAATAAGAAAAAAAAAAAAGGTAAGTGGTAAGAAAAAAGTGAATTATTACAAACAGGCGCATCCTGAAAATGGTTACAACCAGCAGCTGACAGTCAAATTGGACTGTTTGGCTGAACTGCTGCAGAACTGCCATATTGTTAATGACCAGTTTCCACAGCACTGAGTTTTCTTTCTGGTGTTGTTAATTTGTCCCTTGATTCTTTCATAGGACTCTAGTTGTCTTTTAGGCATAATACTGTTTTGCTACAGTATGTTTAACAGTCTATAATGGCAGTATAAAGCATTTTTTCTTTTCTATAATTTTTACAGTATGTTTAGGAGTAAATACAGTGCATTAGACTAGAAAATGTGTTCATGCCCAGCTTGGGTATTAATTGTTCCTGGGGGGTCTCAATACTTATCTGTTTCAACCAGGCTTCCCTTTGAAAGGCAATCCTTTGCCTAATCAATTATTTTACTCTGTATTGGACACGAACCCAATGATCCCAGAGCCAACAGTGCTTGTCTGTGGGAAAAACAGTTGCCTTTAATTTTAGAAAAAGTGTCTTTTCCCAGCAAAGTCACAAGAATGGGATCTGCTCAGACTGGTCAAGGAAGACTTAGGGAAGAGGTCTGATAGGGTAAAAAATTGATTTTTTTTTTTTTTTTTTAAACCACTTTAAAATCAGAACAGATGCTGGAAACATCAGATGGAAGAGAGGTCAGCAAGAAAGATGTGGAACTGCAATTCCATGAAGAGGGTCCATGCTCCAGAAATGTGCCTGAGGCTATCACTGCCCTCTTGCATTATCTGTCCATCTTGTTGACTGTCAGACTGTAGGATGTGGTACCTCTGCATTGCTCCACAGGCAGCCCAGACTCTGGCACCTGCTGGAAGTAGGTTCCAGCTACATGGAAACAGATTTTCTTGAGGTTTTTTAACCTCAGCAATTTTGCTAACACCACTAAGCTATGTAGAGTGGTCCCCACATGGAAGGGAAGGGATGCCATCCAGAGGGATTCGGAGATGTGGGCCCATGCAAACCTCATGAAATTCAACAAGGCCAAGTACAAGGTCCTGCATGTGGCTCAGGGCAATTGCAAACATGGATGCAGGCTGGGCAGAGAATGGATTGAGAAAGGCTTGGTGGTGGTGGGTGATGAGAAACTCAACATAAGCCAGCAGTGTGCTCAGAAAGCCAACTGTATCCTGGGCTGCATCAAAAGAAGTGCAGCCAGCAGGACAAGGGAGGGGACTCTTCCCCCTCTATTCGACTCTCATGAGACCCCACTTGGAGTACTGCATTGAGCTCTGGAGACTCCAACATAAGGATATGAACCTGTTAGAAGAGATCCAGATAAGGGCCACAAAGATGAGAGGGATGGAGCACCTCTCCTGTAAGGACAGGCTGAGACAGTTGGAGATCTTCAGCCTGGAGAAGAGAAGTCTCTGAGGAGTCCTTATAGGACCTTTCCAGGGCCTATAACAGGCCCTATGGGAAAGATGGGGAGGGACTCCTATCAGTGACTGTAGTGATAGGACAAGAAGTAATGGTTTTAAACTGAAAGAGGGCAGATTTAGATCAGATATTAGGAAGAAATTCTTTACAGTGAGAGTGGTGAGGCACTGGAATAGGTTGCCCAGAGAAGCTGTGGATGCCCCATCCCTGGAGGTGTCCAAGGCCAGGCTGGGTGGGGCTTTGAGCAACCTGCTCTAGTGGGAGGTGTCCCTGCCCTGGGCAATGGGGTTGGTCCCTTCCAACTCTAACCATTCTATGGTGTGGAAAGATGAGGGCTTCAATCAGAGTAGTAGTGTACCCAGATGTGAGGAGGTGAAAAGAGAGCATGCTGCAGTGCATTGAGACTCACGAGCAACATCTCTGGCAGTTGCTAAAAGAGGTCAAGTCCTGCTTTCTGAGCCTAACATGGTATGGTATGTAGGCATACAGTTCTTCCCTCCCACCTCCCAAAACTACATGGGTGCATCCAGACTGCCAATGGGACTGGCGCACTACTTGGATGTGTCCAGAGCCTGGGAGCTCTTTGGCCTGGTGAGGGTGAGTGACATGTTGGGGACCATGCAGCAGCTTTGCAGGACATCAGCAGGGCTGGTGCCTGGGGCTGAGAGGGTGACAGCCAAGGCTCGAGCACCTGCATGGGGCTGGCATTTTGGGACCAGGCATAACAGACCAGAGCAGCCAGCTGTGGAAGATCAAGTTTTGGGTTTGGTTTTGGTTTTTTTTAAGGGTTTTAGTGTTCTATATTGTGCTACAGCTTAGGGTAGCAAAGGAAAAATTTTTTAATGCCTTCAGCAATGCAGTTGCTTTCTGGGGAAATTTTGGCATAAAGCATATTGTTAACAATACTATAATATGATCATCAATAATAATGACTAGATGTAGTAGGCCATTATGTTATTATGCTATGCATAGAGCTTTTATTATGCATTGTGTAGAAAGAGTCTCCTGTCTTGAAGGATTTAAAGTCTAAAGTTTTAGTCCTGTTGTTTACAGTCTATGAGTAAATTTCTTCATCTGTATGCAATGCCAACGCTGTCAGTTGCATGGTAGCATTCGGTGACAGGACTATAGCCATCCTATAGCAGAAATCAAAATTGGCTGAGAGGACCCAGCACTCCTTTTTTTTGATTTAGCTAAAATGCTTCATTTTATTGTAAAGTCGAGGCAGCTTTCACTTCAGGAAGAGTAGGGCAGTGCAAGGCAGCTCCAATAACTCACTGGGACTGCCAAGTGAATACAGTTGCAATGAGTCTCTGTAAATCCCAGAAGGTCTCCAGGATACTGTGCCTCTCCCTTAATTTGGGAAGTTGCAGCCAGCAACTGCACTGGGAGTAGAGAGAAAAGAACAACTTTCCTGAAGTGTCTGCCTTCTGACTGGACAGACTAAAGCACCAATCTTATTAGTTGTCTAAGAATGGTCATTAGTAAATAATTACCATAACTCAGTAGTACCAACTTTACTGCAGGATGAATGTCTAAGAAGTCATGAATTGTTTTTTCATAGTGGCTAATGTTGGTGAAAGCACAGCACTCCCTGATCCTCTTATGCTAAGAGGTCAGTGGTAGTGGAAGGGAAACTTTGCCGTGAGTGATCTGACGTTTTATTTGTGTATCTTTAAGCTTTCCATTTCCATATTCTCTGGACTTCACCACAGTTTGATACCAGATGAATGAGGGGTCACTTGTGAGTCGGGGCGATAGTACCCTCAAGTGTTCGAAATTGCAGCCAAAACCAAAGTGCTTGCTCAGCAGTGACAGCCCCGTGGTCCTCAGCTCTGCTCCCTTGCTTCACTGCCTGTGTGAAAAATGCACAGTCAAGTCCCACATGCATCATGAGCACTTCCTTATGTATTTTGGAATATAGAGCCACATATGCACAAGTAAATCAGTTTCCCAGATGCGTAGTCAAACAGTCTCTGAAGTGGAAGATCATAATAAGCCCTATCTACTGCTTTTGTTGTAGACGGCACCAATTAACACAGCCCTTGGGAATCCCTATGTTTTGTCACTCAAAAGCCCACTCTACTTCTTTTCTTAGACTTCTAAAAGAGTGCCTGGTCTGCTGCCTTTCCCCTCCTCCTGACTGGAGTAACTGGTATTTCCACTGTTTCAAGTTATCATGCTGCAATGGAAACTAGTCGTGTGCAGTTTTTCCATTAGTTCTGAATGGGTGTAGATTAAAATACAAAAAAAAAATGAAGTATAAGGAGGGAAAACAGTGTCTTTGTGATAAAATATTTTGTTAACCTAGCATGTATTGTAGGGTGGTTTTGCTGCTTTAAAGGTGGGTGAGATGTAGCAAGACATCTTAGATGCCCTTGGCTGTGTTTCTTTTAAGACTGAGTATCTGAAGTCTTCTTCAAAAGTGAATGCTGCCAACTAACCTAAATCAGGGCTGCGCTTTGAGGAAACCAATTCACCCAGCAAGTGTGGGTGTAGCCTGTTGAGGGATGGCAATTCTTCCTCTCTGTCCATCTGCCAGCTGCCTCAGCCCACAGTCTGCTATATTCTCAGCTGGGAAATAACGAGCTTAAAAACAAGATAGCAAAATAGTTGAGCATATTTTGAAATTAAAAATTAAAACAGCAATTTACAAAAAACCCATAATTTTGTCTATCACAGCTTAAAAAGAGCAAAAATCTTTGTGTTAGCCCTTGTGATACAGGTGAATAATCAATTACTGTAGGGCAGGTTTACCTTCCAACCTGACCAGTATATAGTACCTAAAGCAATATATGTAACAGCTTAAAACTATGTGCATTTGAAATTAAAGGAACAAAGAGTTGAAGTGACAATGATGAACAGTTAAATAGTATGTTCCTCCATAGTCTTTTTGATAAAAGTGTAGGTATAAAACCCATCTGTTTCCTCAGGAAAAAAAAATAAATGTTTTGACTGTGTTTTACTTTATACTACATGGTGATACATTGTTTTCGTTCTTTCTATGCATGTATATATGAAAGAATATTTTTTTTCATACTAATACTTAGAAGTTATTTGTACTGCTACACATATAGAAGATGAGGTCTCAAAATACTACTCTTACTGTGCAATATTATACTTTCCCCTTTGTCTGCTTTCTTCTTTATCCCTGATGCACATGATAGCAGCACTGCTTGCCAAGACTCATTTTTGCTACCAAAATACCTCCTTTTCAGTGTGAGATAGCCAGAGTGCTGCTCTGAGTGCCACAGCATGGGAGGAGGAGACATTGACAACACTGTAAAACAGTATGTAATGCAGAATGACTCATTTGCAAAAGTGATAAGAATATTTATTGACTGTTGGTAGTTAGAGTTGAGCAAGAGCTGAAAAAAAAGTGTGCTTTCTTTTGACTTGTGGTGTTTTTACTCACAGCTGCGTGGGGAGGTGTTACCTACCTGCACCTGAAGCAATGCCCCCCAGGGGAGTCCCAGTCAGGTCAGACTGGATTCTCATCCTGGCTCTGCTGCCCAGCTGCATCCCTGCCTTCAGCACACCCTGCTGTCTCTCTGGCTCTGCTCCCTCTTTGTCAAGTAAGATTAATTGCAATCAGATTTTCCCTCCTGCTACCGAGATTAGAAGGGTAAAGCCAAGCATGTCTGTGAGGGACTCGGGTGGCATGTTGTTAAGGAGCTGTTTTGCTGATTTTCTGGACATCTCCCTTTAGTAACATGTGGTCAGGCAGGAATGTCCCTGAAGCATAATCTCATTAGCTAATCTGCATTGCTACACCTTTGCATTTTACCTGCACAGTGTTTTCCTGAGGAGCAATGAAACCTGTCATGGGGAAACTCAGGAAAGAGCCCTGCCATCAATGCCTGTGCAGAGGAGCAGCACAGCAATCGTCCTTATTGCCTACAAATCACAAAGTGAGAAATGGAAAAGAAGAACGGACAGAGGCCTGCTACAGAATGCTTTTATTGTCTAAAGGTTTTCCATGGAAAAAAAAAAAACCACCACCACAACAAAAAACAACCAACAAACAAAACAAAATGAAACATGCCCAAGTGATTTAAAGCATTGCTTTATTTTTCCATAAAGTTCTTCCCTGATGATGTTCTCAGGTTTCTACAGAGATAAGAAATTTTTAGTGACTATGCTTTTTCTCTCGTTTTTCTTTTTTTTTAATTTTTTTTTCTTGGGCACTTAAGGGCACACTCTTAACACAAGCATGATGATGCCAGTTACCTGGATAATACTTCTGAGGCTCAAACAGAGGCACAAAGATACTGTGCTCTGACCACCAGCTAACAGCAAGGACTTCTGTGTGTAGCCTGAGTGTGGGAAGCCTTGTTCTGTCAACACGTGTTTTATGGTTGATCACTGCAGAGATGAGATGGACTCTGGAATGTTACCTGCCTCATCACAGGAGTGAACATTAGCTAAATGCTAACCTGACATCAGTAATCTGTACTTACAAGTTTCTAGCACTGATACCGGTTTATTCCAGATGTCCTTCAGTTTTGAAGGACAATGTCCAATCTAGACAGGACCTTACAAGAGCTCAACAGAACATAAGGAGTATTTGCAGCATTTCTTGTAGGTCTTGTTTGGTAATGTCCTGTCTGTATGGTCCTGCATAGCTCTCACGTATTGCACAGCAGGCTGCCACAGGCTTGTGTTCTGTTCATGGTCTGTTGTAAAGCCCAGAACATTTTCTACAACACGTCCTACCTATTTGGTCCCAATTTGTATGCATGAAATTGATTATTTCTGCCCAAGGGTAGTGCTTTGCCCTTGTCTTGACAAAATTTCATCCTCACTTTTTTTTGCAGTCTGGTTCTCCGGTTGGTCAGGTTTGAATTCAAATCCTGCCTGTGGTATGTTTGAGGGAAGGAGGTGAAACAGTGATGTGCAAAACATGGTCATGGTTAAAACCTCATGTCCTGGTTAAAAACGCAACAAGAGAATTCAAGGCTTGGCATGTTGCCCTGGCTGGTCTACGTTTGTAGCAGAAGGGGGAAGCATTGATTACAAACTTTGCCCCGCACTCAAAAGTTCAGCCTTCTGCCCCCGGCTACCCATACAGCCTGAGGTGCTCCTGGGGATGTCAGAACATGCAGGATCTAGCAGGTTGCAGCCAGATGTGCTCCAGCATGTGCTGTCAGCCTGTCTCACCATGGATTTGGAGCCACTGCAACTACGGAGCAAGGCCTGTTTGAAGCCAAGTGTCTGTCTGTCGCTTTGCGGGATCAGGGCCTTAATCGATCTTTAGATGGTTCCTGTGAGCACAGGAAGGCAAACAAGATGAACTGCAACTGGATCTCTCTCCCTATCCTAGAAAGAAGGATAAACCAAGCATTTCTTGGTTTCACATCTGTATCGGACTGTCAAGACAAAGAAATGTGTTACAGAAGTTCACTATTGGCACTTAAGCAAATGGCAATGAATGTTTTCCATAAAGGCACTCATGGTAAATATATGCAGATTAAGGAGGCTGTACATTTTAGCCTTGCTTTCAGTAGAAATATTGCCTTACTTTCAGGCAGATTTGTATATTTGATAGTGATTTCAGTATTTAGCAGTGGCTGTTTTGGCCTATTTGTTTGGAAGTCTCTAATAGCTTAGTCTGGTTGAGCTCATTTCAGAGCTTGCCGTAACTGTGGGACCATCTGTTATCCACCTCACTTTTTTTTTTTCTTTCTTTGATTGGTTTTATACAGGCTCTTTAGTTCATTTTAAATTAGGGCTGTTTGGAGAAAATCATAGTGTAATCTGCAGTTCTTTTCCCCCACCCCCCCACTAATTAAATGGAAAACATCCCATGATGAAGAGTGCTGCTGAATTTATTAGACTTAATGGAAAAAGGGTGTGTGGGGATTTTCTCCAAAGCTGGAAGGTTTCTGCAGGTAAGCCTATAAAACCTGCAGAAGAGAGTAACAATTACAAGCCTTTACTGTTGTCCTAGGTGACCTCCAGCATTTTTTTTTAAAATTAGAACAGCTAATAATATTGAGACCCTTTACTCATACTGTTGACGTTTTATGCATATATGCAGACATTCATACGTATGTATGTACACATACACACTGTTGACCTTTTAAATATATACATAAATAATGTATAATTTAAAAATATACAGTATATATATACGTGTATAATATATAAAAAACAAAAACCCAAAACAAAGCTGTCTAATTTCCTTGGGGATTTTCTCTTTAATTTAAAAATCTCTGGCTTCTAACTCATACAGTCACGATTGAGGCTGGAGAAGTAGAAGAGAAATGAAGAGATATTAGAAAATTCCTAGGAGCCTCTTGAAAAATATCTCCAGACAAATGAACCTGGAGGCCTGTTCTGTTTCTGGGAATTGTTTGGGGTTTTTTTAATAATTTCAGACTCTAAGCAAGAGCTAGAGAATGCTGGTCTGGGGAATTGCTACTGTGGGGAAGATTTTTAGAAGCAATAGTTTAGAAATTGAAGAGTGATGCCAAGCTGAAGGAACCTTGCCTCACTTTCATTGTTGCTTTGACGTGGTGAACAGTCCTGTAAAATCCTATGGGCTTTAAACAATTCACATTGCAAAGCAAAGGAAAAAAAATCAAGGAACTGACTAATGTTGCAATAGGCTAAACCATTGACAAGCACAGAAGCGATCTTAATTTGAGATGTTAATTTTCAGAGCACAAAAAGTGCACTCGCTGGCTGCAGGAAACAGGGTTTTTGCAGAATTGCCGATGGAGGTTACTGCTGGGGGATTTGCCCGAGCGCAGCCATTCTGCCTTCAGTCTGAGTTTGGCACAAGCTCCTCCAGTTAGAAGTCTTCTCCTGTCTCTATTTCATAGTCCCAGTGAGGAAAAATGCAGGCAAAATGCAGACGTTAGTCTGGAAGCATTTCCATTTTAGCTGGGAGAATGGCACTTCATGGCTTGGGCTGGCTGGGGACCCCTCGCAGGGCACTCAGGAGAGCTGCTGTGTCTCTCCTGCCCACGCTCTCACAGCCAGACCGTAGGTGGGTACCTGCCCTCTGCTGTCCTTGTTTGCCCCTGGAACTTGTGCTGGGCCACCGGGAGGGTAGGTGAGCAAGAAGAGAGCACTGGTGGGACAAGGAAGATTTCCTTGTGAGGTTGGGAAGGAAAACCCCCAAAACAAAATGGGGAAAGGCAGGGTGAAGCATGCACTCCAGGTTTGGGCTGGGATAAGTTTGAGGTCTGCCCCTGGTGATGGAAAGACACCAGACTCTTCCAGAAGCTAAGGAAAGGGCTTCTGCTACTGTTTAAACACCAAAATATCATGTCATCTGTGTTGCTACACCTTTCCCAGGCAGCAAGATGCCCTACTGCTGCCCGCAGCAGGCAGGGATGTGGCTCAGGAGAGCCAGGGTGGCAAGACAAAACTGTGGATTCTTTGAGGGAGCATCTCCCTCGGTGGCCCTGTGCCCACAGCCGTCGGCGCTGGGCTCTGCTGCAGTTTCCATAGCCCCATCTGCTGTCGGGCCGTGGCAAGGGTTTCCAGTGTTTCCAGAGCTGTTCCCTTCCCAAAACTAACTCCCCCCTGCTCTTCTCCTCTCTGTGCTTAACACAGAACCCTGTGAAAGCCTCCTGAGGTGCTTGTCCAGTCCCACCGCTCCCTGCCCAGGGCAGCTTTGGTACCAGACACTTTTTACTTTGCAGCTGCTGTGGGCAGCTGGGATTTCTAAGAAAGGATCGACTAGCATTCGACTCTTATGCTAAGCATCATTTACTGGGGTAAACTGGTGGTGGCCTTCTCATTTATCAGCATGACCAGGCCATGAGCAGTGACAAACCCTGGGCGCGACCCAAAGCGTGGGTCGGGCAGTAAAAACCAGCACCCCCCCAGTTAGTCAGGCTTACTTTCTGTAAGCAAGAGGAGACTAAGGCTTTTCTTAGTGACTGTGTGTTTACAACTTGCTGCCCTGACAGATCCCAGGGCGAGGAGAGTGAAGGGGTGGCCAAGGAGGTCTTCTCTGCCTCCTGCCCTGCAGCTGCTGCCCGGGTGGTCGCACTTGAGCAATCCCATAAGGAACAAGGGGGAAGCCCAGGTATCAGGGAATGCAATCCCAAATCTTCAGCACTGGTGTCAGGTCTGCAACCAGAAAAACAGCCTGGTTTGCAGGATCTTATGTTTTTCAGTATTACACAGTGACAGTTGCTTTTTTTCCAATACTGAGTGAGGAATTTAAAAACAGAGAAAACACTACTATATGTTGTGCGAGTACCTGGTTTAAACCAGTGTTTCTACCCGACTGGTGTTATGGTTTCCCATGTAGCCACCTACAGCCTGGGAAAAGCAAGGCTGTGTTTAGATACCCTGACTTCTCTGGCTGTATCTCCATTCCTGTAAGACGTGCAAATATCTCTCCTCTTACTTTAGCACGAAGGGAGTCCCTGCCTGGTTTGGGACAGGGGGAGTGGCTTGCAGAAGAGCTCCAAATCCCCCCAGAGTCAGCCACAGAGATTTTCGGCGGGAGCCCTTCCAGCCCTGGCCTATTGCTTATCCTGCTGGTTAATCACAGCCCTACCCATTAAGACTCTGCCGCCGGAGCCAGGAATAGACCAGAGTAATCCTGCTGCCCGGCAGCCTTACGGATAGTTTTGTAATTCACAGCCGTGTGCGTGACATCTTAATTCAGCTCGTTCCACGTAGGACTGCCTCACAGCACCGCGTGCCGTGGAGGGGGGAGGCTGCAGCACCGCGTGTGGGCCCTCTGTTCGGCGACAAGTCCAGCTTTTCCAACATTTGGGTTCACAGCTTAAATGATGTAGTTTTAAAGCAGCTCGTTTAACTCGGCTTACGGCTCTGTGCGTAGACCCCGGGTTGATTATTGACGTGCTTTTCCTTCGCCAACAGCTTTGGCTGAAGCGAATGGAGCTGTTGTCTTGAGATGTGTCCTACCAGTGTTTCTGTATCGCTTCTGCCGTGGGGGGTGAGAGATCTACCTGAGGTGAGACACTTCACCGCGGCGTGCATTTGACAGGCACGAAGAAGAGCACATGCGAGGTTCTGCCTGAGTGTCTGGGAAGTGGAATAAACAACCGTTAAAAGAAAATAACCTTATTCTTCATGCACACCTTGCAAGGAAGCACCTGCCCTTGGGGTGCTGTGCGCTGGGACGGAAAATACACCTGGCAAAGCGGGTGAGGGTGGGTGCTTCTCCTTTTCCCTCCGGTCAGATCACTGCTCGCTTTGCAAGGCTGTGCCTCGTGGTGAGAGACAAAGCCCGTGGCAGGGGATGTGCAGCAGGATGGTTCAGAACTGCAGAAATAGTGATGGGCTGAGCAAAACAGGGTCTTTTGCTTGGCTGAGGAGCATTTCTTGTTTGGAGGTAATATTGTAACAGCACAGTGGAGTGGTTCCTTCAGGCTGAGAGAGTTGGGGTTGTCCAGCCTGGAGAAGAGAATGGTCCGAGGAGACCTTATAGTGGCCTTCCAGTACCTAAAGGGGGCCTACAGGAGAGATGGGGAGGAACTTCTTATCAGAGAGTGTAGTGATAGGACAAGGGGTAAGGTTTTAAACTTAAAAAGGGGAGATGTAGATTAGGTATTAGGAAGAAATTCTTTACTGTGAGGGTATTGAGGCACTGGAACAGGTTGCACAGAGAGGTCGTGGATACCCCATCCCTGGAAGAGTTCAAGGCCAGGCTGGATAGGGTTTTGAGCAACCTGGTCTAGTGGGAGGTGTCCCTGTCCATGGAGTGGGGGAGGGGTTGGAAATAGATGATCTTTAAGGTCCCCACCGATCCGAACCTTTCTGATTCTGATTCCTGCTTTTCAGTGAAGATTTTCAATATCAGTGAGCAGAATTAGAAAGACCTGGAACCATGCAGCTGCTGACATGATGGGTGAGGATACTGAAGAGGTGGGGACGACCACAAATCCATGTGCCTGACAGGGGAGGAAATGTGGGAAATCCTACAAAGAAGTAACAGAGGTTGGAAAGAATAGAGGGACGTGGAGAATGCAGTGTGTGTGTGTGGTGAGTGCAGTATCTTTTAAACGGAAACTCGTAATGGCTCATTTGTATGTGTAGAGTCAAAACTGGACACTAATTCAGGCATGCACAAGTGCCCAAGGACCATTTCTGGCCACAAGCAAGCAGCACTTCTGCTTTGTGTCTCAGACAAGAGGTTGAGCATCCAAACGTAATGCCGCTGGGGTGCAGATTTCGTGCTGAGCCTGATGAAATCCCATCACCGATGGGCTCAGCAAATACGGTGATCTTGAATTTTGAGTCCTTGTGAGAGCTAAAGCCACACTGTGTTTTTCCTACTGGCAATTCTGGAGCGGGATCCTTGTTTCTCCCCTGCGCTCGCTTTCTCCTTCTCCCTGCCCCCACGTGCTTGGGAAGCCTGAGATGGTGTCACCGTCTGAGCACACACCAGTCTCTCCAAAGGGCATCTGTAATCCCCTGTGCTAATCCTCCTGCGAGAGGAAGGATGCTTGTAGGCAGCGCTTGCAAATCCACACCCAGGATATTAAGCTTGTTATAAAACTTGGCCTGTCGTTGGGTCTGCTGACTCTTGTTTCCAAAGAGATTGTTGTGGGTGAGTAAGTTTCTCCTTCCTGTGGACTTCCTTTGAAATGTTGCTTCGGGTTAAAGTAATATTGCTTGTTTTGCACACCCTTATGAGAAGAAATGGCAACACCTAGGGACAGCTATCATTATTCACTGCACTAATAGTGCTGAGCACGATAGGCCACATTTTCAAAGCGACCTCTAAAGCTGTACAAGGCTGCAGATGCAGCAAAAGCAGGTGGCTCGATCCGTATCTGTCCAGGCATCACCTGTTGGCCCCATGCAGGCAAGGATCCCCCAGGGACTGAGGCTGACAACCCCTGTGGGGCACAGAGTGGGGCACACTTAGGACATGCCCACATGGAAAATGCAAGGGGAACTTTCGCACCAGCTGAAACATGGAGCCGAGGCACGACTTCTGTGCTGCTCTAAAGCCTTTGAAGTGGTGTAAGGGCTGAGAGTGCTGTAAGGTCTGTGATATTTTGGCTCCCTGTTGCCTTGCCCAGTGTGGCAGTTCATCTGCTGAAGCATGGAAGGGCTCCAGCTGGCTGTGGTGCAGGGATGTAGGGCTGGGACTCAGCTGGCTTGCTGGGCAGCGTGAGGTGTTTCAGAGGTTGCAGGTGGCATGGAGGGAGGGATGGTGTTCATCCCTGGAAGGCACTTCCATATGTCCCATCGACAACGGGTGGGGTGGGGAGCAAGGGGTTGGCTTGCACTATCTGATCTTTGGCAGGTGATCAGCTGGGCAGGAAGTACAATCCTATTAATGCACACCAGGCAGGGACAGCAGCGACCCAGGGACAAAGGCCTGGCAGAAAGCTGGGGCAGTGACACATGGAGCAGCCTTCATCTGCTGCTGCAGCCTTAGGTGCATTCACAGAGGGAGCAAAATGCAATTTGGGTAACACCTTTCCGCCACATAACAAATTAACAAACAATTTATTAGCTGTTGTTCTGAGGTGAGGACCTGTCACTGTGGAAAACACAGTAGAGGCAGTAAAACTTTTATTTTTGGAGGGAGCCGCATGTTAGTGGCCCCTCTGCTGTCCTCTGCCCACTGGACACTGCTCTTGGACTTTCCTAGCAAAGCAGCACTGCTGAGTGACTGCCTCCCATAGACACAGCCTGCACCTTCACCTAAAATCCTGTCTTGCTCAGCCCACACTCACTAGTGGGAAGCTATCTCCAGGAGAGACGCCGCCATTCAGCAGCTAAGGCAGGACCAGGACTCCCATCTGGGACACGTTACACAGCCTCACGTCAAGCACAGAGCTGTAAAGACTCCCCAAGGAGGCTGACACACGGAAACAGCAAGCAGATGAGTAAATTCTTGCTTCTTGATTTCAAGCAGACATCAACTGGACATCAATAGCCTGCTTTTAAAAGAAAACCACAGGCTCCTCTGTGCTTCCTGGCAAAGAGCACAAGCAGCCCCGTGCGGGAAGGGTCTCCACGCCTGCGGCACAGGGGGCACTGGCACGGCTAAGCACAAGCAGGGGCTGAGTCACTAGCCTGAAGCCACCGGTTTTCACAGTTGGAGAGTCTTGGCCATGTTTTTGTTTGGTTGCTTTCCATCTCAGCAGCATTTGTGACAGAAGGTGTGGAAGAGGTTCTTGTTCTTCACAGGGATTACGCTTAATCACAACGGCTGTTAAATAAATGAACACGCTGAAAGCAGATGCCAGGCTGTGCCCACCAGGCCATCAACAACCCGGGAGGAAAAGGCAGGTGAGGAACCTGGGCTCCAAGCAGGCGGCCGGCACTGGCCGGTCAGAAAGCTCTGAGCAAAGGAAGGGCAGAGGGAGCCAGCAAGGGATCGAGGATCACAGCACAGCCACTGCCAAGGTGTCAGGGCTTAAAGGGAAAAAACTGTGCAAGCTCAAAACCACACATTTTAAAACTTCAGTGTGCAAGAGGACATTGGATTTACTTCTGGCTGGCTGTTTAGTGGCGATATTCCCAGCTCTGTCCAATGAGAATGTTTTCTGTCAATATTCCTGCAGCGATACACCTTGTCACTATGTTTAAGCACAGATGGTTACAGAGCTTCCATACGAATCTGGCATGTGGGGGCAACACCAAGCTTTCAGTTGCTTTATCTTTAAAGACAAGGATGATACCAACCTGATAAATTGATCTACAACTGATGAATCCATGAGAGATCACATGGAGATGCAGAAAGAGGAATCAATAAGGTGTTAACAGATGCAGAGTTGCCGCCTGTAAATCAATTTGGAAGTGTCCAGAGTACTGCAGTTTGTAAAATGCACCTCAGGCTGTAATTGGGAACCAGAATAAACTACGAAAGAATAAGCATCAAGGTCCAGGAGCCAAGGGCCTGCAGCAGGCTCTGGGTGGTGCACAGCTGAAGGAACAAATCGTCTCCATTCCCACAGCAGAGGAACCAGTGAGGGCTGAGCAGCCTCTGACTTCTCTGGGTGCTGTCAGCACCTGTACTGCTCCACGCTGTCACTTTGGGGTGAGCTGGAAGGGCAACAAAACTAGAAGAGAGGGAGCAAATGATGAAAGATTAAACTCTGGTCAGGGATCTGGCGAAGGGAATTTTGAAAAAATCTGCCTGTGCCATGAAGAATATTTCTATAAATTGATTCATGTGTGCTAGAGAAATTCACCTCCTGTCCCTGCAGATAACGAAGCTGATTCAGCTGAACCTGTGCTACAGATTTCGAGTGTAGCGTCTCAGCTGAAGATCTGAGATAGCAGGGAGTAATAGCCACAATGACAAAAAATTGGAATTTGAGTGCCTGTGTGCTTCATCTTTACAAAGTCTCTCTCCAGTTCAGTAGTTGAGTGACGCCCTTACTATCAGCCTGGGCACACCTCCTTCCCTGGAGAAAATGAGTTTGGCATGTGGGCTTTAGGGGGAAAGGAAAAAAGGGGCAGCATCACTACCAAGGCAAACCAGCAGAGCTGCTCCAGGGGCGGCAATCTCACCACTGGGGTGCTGGGACCCCCCGCCTCCCTGGTTGGTCAGTGTCCCCTCTTTCTGCAGGGTGAGCGTTAAGGAAGCAGTTGCACTTTAAGCCCCGCTAGGGATGAGGTGGTTCCTGCACGGCAGGTGCCCCGGGGCAGGAACCCCCTGCTGCAGGACAGGTTGGGGTCTGCCAGGCACAGGTTGGTGACTCCATGCCCTTTGCTAGGCTAAATGCTCAGAACTTGGTGGCAACTTTGCCAAGTGTGTCGGGGTGGAGCCCTGCGAAAATCTATTGCAGCTGCAGGTCGAAAGCTCTCTTTTTCTGCCTGCCAGGCCTGCGTGGGCTCTCTAGGGACAAAAATCAGGCTTTTTGGTTTTTGAGTAGTCCCAAGAAGTTTCTTTTGGTCCTTCAGCTTGCTCTCCCCTGCTCCCTGGCCCTGCCCCCATACAGAAATGTGCGTTTCTCAGGTAAGACCTGAGAAAGTTGTTATAAAGCTTAGTTTATTTATTTTTACCAGAAGCATGTTTAGGAAAAATTAGTAATTTGAGCTTTCACATTATTTTCCTTGTTTCCAGGAGGAACTGTGAACACAACTCTAAGTAATACTTTCTACCTAAGGAGTAGAATGAATGCTAAGTATGAAAAATGTCTTCTCTTACACATTAGAGAAAAAATAATTTTTTTCAAGGAGTCAATATATTTCTGAATAAATAAGCTGCTGCAGAAGGCCTACAAGGTTTTGTTGCCAGTGAAGAAAAACACAAATACAAGGCGTGGGTGAGGGATGTTCCTCCCAATTCAAAACCTTGTTTAGTAGTGCAAAACATCTATTCTGATCATGATTCTTTACTATCAGTTTAATTCATACGTAAACAAAATCAAAATGCTTTAATCTTTACTCTTAAAAAAAATCCCCTTGGATGTTAAACTTGACTTTCCTAATTTTGAAGAAATGGTATTTTCCAGTGGAGATGGTTAGAAAAATTTTGCCCAGCCATTTCTATTTATTATTTTGATAAATATATATTATATGTATAATATGTATTATACTTTTGATAAAATGAGCTCATGTTAGTGAGTGTACTCTAGCTCAGCACAGACAAAATCGCAAGGGCAGCTGGGAAGTCTTCCAGTAGAAGTATTCTGTACCGTGTGAAGTCAAAGATCCTCAGGCAAACATAGCTACAGACAGCACATCTCTCACAGGGCTAAAATCCCAGCTGAGTCTCAAATTCACTGTGCAGGAGAGAAAGCGAGAGAAAGTAATCTGCTAACGAAAGCAGATGTACAGGAGTCATTCCGGCAGCTACATCTGTCATACTGCCTCCTTCCCACCCTGCCTTGTTAAACCCACTCTTCCTTCTAGTCATATGTGCTTTTCTCATTGATGACAAAAATAGGCAAGCACAAACGTCAATCATGTGAAATTTATTCCTTAGGACAGGCGTTTTTTTCCTCATCCTACGTTACAGTTTCATTCAGTCCTGATGTTCCCTCGTCCTCTAGGGGAAGCTCTCCTCATTTTGGCCAGGCAGTGGGCAGGAGGCCCTGGGGTGCTCTGCAGCCATGTAGCTGCCTCCCACTCCCACCCGTGCTGGCTGTGCACAGGAGCAGTGCTGGGGAGAATCTGTTCCTGTGCTGCTCCGCTCCTCATGGATCCCCTCACATGGCAGGAGGCTGCTGGTGGGGCTGCCATCCTGCGCGGCGCTGTGTTGCAAGTGGGAAACGGGCACTGGGGCATCCATGGCACCGAGGAGGCCCATGTTCCTCCTGTCCCCTGCTAACTGGCCTGTGGGAAGCCAGCACCCTCTCTGAAGCACCCGGTTAGCTCAGGAAAGCAGCGGGACCTCGCTAAAGCTGGCGAGCAGTTCAGGCCTGGGCCCCACGAAGAACAAGCAGGCAGCCCTCAGCCTTTGCTTGGCTCCTTAACAGCACGAAGCCCCAAAAGTATGAGCCGGCAGTGTGCCCAGGTGGCCAGGAAAGCCACCTTTCTAGTGGCTAGAACTAGTGTGACCAGCAGAAGTAGGGAGGTGATTGTCCCCCTGTACTCAGCACTGGTGAGGCCACACCTGGAGCATTGTGTCCAGTTCTGGGCACCTCAATACAAGAGAGANNGGAGCGAGTGCAGAGGAGGGCAACGAAGCTGCTGAAGGGCCTGGAACATAAATCTTATGAAGAATGTTTGAAGGAGCTGGGGCTGTTTAGTTTGAGGAAGAGGAGGCTGAGGTGTGACTTCATCACTCTCTACAACTACTTGAAAGGACACTATAGAGAGGTTGGTGCTGGTCTCTTCTCTCAGGTAATTAGTGACAGAACGAGAGGGAATGCCTTCAAGCTCCAACAGGGTAGGTTTAGACTGAACATTAGGAAAGGATTTTTCACAGAAAGAGTAGTCAGACACTGGAATAGGCTGCCCAGGGAGGTGGCTGAATCACCATCCCTGGATGTGTTTAAGAGTTGTTTAGATGCGGTGCTGGAAGCTATGGGTAGGGGAGAACTTTGTGGAGTAGGGTAGATGGTTGGACTCGATGATCCCAAGGGTTTTTTCCACCCTAAATGAATCTATGATTCTGTGAAAAGCAGCAGGGAGGCACCGGCGCCCTCACGGTAAAACCGTCGCCGCCACGCCCTTGCTCCCCAGAGAGACCGCACGGTGTGGGGCAGGCCCCATGGCAGGCCTGGATCCGGCCCGCCCTGCCGAGGCCCGGGGCGGGTGTCCGGCGGCGGGCGCTCTCCTCAGGCTGCCGGCCCAGGTCCCGGCTCGGGCTCCCGGAGCTCCCCCTGCCCGTGCTGGACAATCCGCCGGTGTCCACCGGGCCTCACCCCCGCACACGGCTGCCCCCCCCCGGAGACAGGGCACGTCCCCGCAGCGCAATTTCAGCACTGCCTCCCGGGCGCCACACTCCGCAGCGGCCGCTCCCCGCTCGGTAACCGCAGAGGGCGGCGGGACGCGCGGCCTCCCGCCAGTCGGCGGCGCCCTCTCCCCCGCTGGCCGCGCCTTCGCCCCGGCTCTTCCCCGGTCTTCCCGCCGCGCCGCCCCGGCCGTGCGTGCTTCCCTCCCCCAGTAACCGTCCGTCGGGCAAGATGGCGCCGCAGCGCCCTCAGCAAACATGGCGCCGGCCCCGCCTGCCCGGTCACGGGGCCCCGGCGGCTGCCCCGCCTACCCCGCGATGGCGGCTCCCTGTGCGGTGTGGCTGGGGGACTCGGTAAGGCGGTGTCGGGGGCTCTGCTGGGCATAGGGGGGGTAATGGGGGGATTGGGGTGGCGGTGCGGGCTGACCCGTGTCCCGCCGGCAGGTGGAGCGGGTGCCGTGCCCTTACGACGTCCATCACCTCGTCCCCCGAGCGTCGCTGGAGAAGCACGCCGCGTCCTGCCGGCTCCGCAAGATGGGATACTCCGCCGAGGAGGAGGTGGGTACCCGTCTGGGGGGTGAACGGGGTGCGGGGCCGGCGCTTCTGATCCGGAGGTGTCGCCTGCCCGGCCTGAGGGCGTCCCCGGTGGCCGGGGGCAGCCGGGTGACCCGGCCCGGAGCCGGTGTGGCCGAGGGCGGCCGCGGGGCCTTGACTGAGCCGCTTGGTCCCGCAGGCGGAGATGTACGACGCCAGGTTTTTCTACGACAACCTGAAGGTTCCCAGCGTCGACATGGGTGAGCGGCTGTGGGGGCTTTGCCTGACGGGGCTGGCTGCGACCCCCGAGGGTGGGGCTGAGGGGAGAACCGGGAAGGGGGGGGGGGGGGGGGGGAAGGGTGGGGGCAAAGGATGGGGAGGAGGTTGAGGGGACACCTCGCAGGAGGTGCAGAGGGTGAGGGGCTGAGGGGAGATCCCGGAGGAGGGGAAGAGGATGAGGGGTTGAGGTGAGATCTCGGGGAAAGGCAGAGGATGGGGCTGAGGGGAGGTCCCATGGGACGGGGGGCAGCATACCCCCTGCCTTGTCACTGTAAACTCTCCAAGGCCTCCTAAAAAAAAACCCTGTGCATTTCCATGACTAGGTTTATTTTCTCACCCCTGGACTTTGCTTTAATTTATCCTTGTTATGCTTCTGTGGCTGTGTAATTCTGGTCTGTGGGTCACTTGAGGAGGATCCTTTTTTTTTTTTTTTCCCTCTTAGATTATTTTCTAAGTAGTTGACATGAAAGTTAGGTGATATTTTTGTCTTCTCGGTTTGCAGATAAAGATTTACAGTTTCACATTATTAAGCAAGCTAGAGCCCAAAGTGCAAAAGAAGGTACAGGCTTCAGTGAAGGTAAGTAGCAACCAGATACTGAGACAACTTCATCAGCGCTCACGTGGAGAGCTGCTTTTGTCTTCCCCCTCGCAGTTACCTTCATTCCACTTGTGAACTGCTGTGAGGAATTTATTTATTTTTAATATGCCTTCCCTTGTATTTTGGAGGATAACTACTCTCTCTGCTTGGGGCAGCTAGATGAGAGAATTTGAGTTTGTTGTGCATGTGCCTCTCGTTCTCATCAGGACTGTAAAAGGAGCACTGCAAAAATTCTGGAGTTTCTTATAGCACTAGGCCTTCATTTCGCATCCCAGTACCTACACTTTACTTTCTGTATGATCTTTCTGATACTATCCTTCTGTTCTTTATGGCCCAGACTCTTCTAATGCTGCCTCCAGTCTTGTTCTTCATGTAATGTTATGTTTAAGGATTAATTGCTAGACGTGAGCTGTATGTGCTTGTCCACCATTCCCCAGATCAAAATCCAAACAGCAAGCATATTATTATGTTGGATTGTTTCAAGACTGCCCTAAAAAAGTTATTTGCAGATGTGTCAGCATATTTCTTATACATGATGCTATCCTTTGCCACTGCTCTCAGCTTGTTGGTTCCTTTATGTTTCATTGTTCAGTGGGTTCTGTGACCAGTCTGGAGACCGGGTTAAGACTGAGCTATGCTTCTCTTCAAGAGTTCAGGCCACAACAGTAGAAAAGTAGGGCTACCTATAGAAATTACTATAGAGCTGCGGTGTATGGTTTGGAAATTACTGCAGCACCAGAAAGACATAGCATTTCCTGTCTGTAGTCCTTTAGTTTGGTAAACATATGCGGGAAGAAGGAAAAAAGCATTTGTTCTGCTTTCCTGACAGTCACATACAGCGGTGCTTGCTTGGGGACAGTTTTTCACATACGTTTGTTTGTTTCTCTGGCGCAGCAAATGGAGCCTTTACAGACAGTTGCTCAGGAAGGAGCTCTCATGTGATGGGCACTGCGTTCGGAGCACATTGGGTACATTTCCTCTGGAGGGAAGTGGTAACTCATTGATTTGACACAAGCACAACCAAGTAGAGAAGCAAATAAACCCTTTATCGAGGAGTGCATTGCAGAGATACATCAGTGAGCCACTAGATGACAGTGTTTGCTATCCAGTTTTCACTGCAAGCTTGAATTTCTCTGAAGATAGCACTAAAACTGTATTGGGGTGGTTTTCATTGTGGCATCTTGGCCTGTTGTAAGATTTACTGACTTGAAATTGTTAATTTAAAGTCTTTGGCAGTAGAAACAAAAGGAAAGCATTTTTCATGTAAATTACCTTTTCATTAACTGTATCAAAGGAAGTAATTTTCTTTCTTTTTAAAAAAATTCTAATCATATTTCAAATATTAGAATAGCTATATAATAGGTCAGGAAAGCTGGTCTTAGTCACAAGTTGCAAAATTCTAGTAAAATCACAAGCATATAACTATTAGGGTACTTTTATGGGTTTCTGTGACCCTGTAAGAACAGTGCATTTTAAAATTAAATTCTGATGTTTGTGTTCAGATATGTTAGTCCGGATTAGAAAAGCTCTGGTTTAAGCTCTGAGCAGCAGTAATTAGGAAGTCTTGTATTTTAGGTCTGTTGTTGTAGAGTTATTGTGGCTGTTCTTCCTCTTCTGTGGTGTCTTTGGTGAAAGCAGGATGCGGAAGATTGGCTCAGCTTCTAAGTGCTGAATAATTTAGAGAAGCAGTAGCTTTGCTGTTGTGAGGGCTCCTGTGTGCTCCCCCTCTTATCCGTTGGCTCTTCTGTCTGTCGGAGCAATAGCAGGATTGTCTGTGTGGGATTGTGCCCTGTAGGGGGAAGGTTGCGTTGTGAGGAGCAGGGTTATGGAAGTCAAGTCAGTGGTTGCAGGGAATTTTAACATTCTTGAGTAAAATGCTTTTATGCAGGTGATATCCTATTCTGTATCTTTAGGGAAGTCACTTTGCTGCTGTTGCGGTGGATTGAGAATGGAGTGATTGTTTGCTTGGAGGAGATGTGTTCTAACTGGGGATGGGAAGAGCGGGTACTGGGCTGATCATTCAGGGAAAGAAGAGTGAGCAGGCAGTGTGGGTTTTTTGTAACTTTAAACTTAGTTATCTGAACTAATCTGGAGCATTTTGAAAGTGCCTTTGTACCCTTTTAGCTTTCAATGCCTGTGGCAGTCTATTATAAAAGCTTTGGGAGAGAAAGTGACAGTGTTAGCGAGACTAATTTGCATAGTGCCCAGTTATCAAGCCTCCCGGAAGCTTTCATTCTCTTTGGCAGAACAACAGGTATTTTGCAGCTAGTACAACAGAAAATTTTAGAAGTAAGAAAGACAAACCCATGAGCCAGAGCTGCAGCCTCCTCTCTCTTTAGTTTGTAAACCAAGAGCTGAAATTTATGGGACAATACTAAGTTCTATTCTTTTTTTTTGGGCAATTTTTGTCCTTTGAAATTAAGAAGGATGAAACTTCTTACAGATATGTAGGGGAAGGATGACAACAGCATGCGTGTTTACTGCATTGTTCATTGAGCTGTTCCTGTATAATTATGCTGTTTTACTAATGACAACTCTGTTCAACTTCCAGGATCTTATTCATTACTGCCTGTAGAAGTTCCTCAGAATCACAAGCGTTTCACCTGTGACCTGACCCAAGCCGATCGCCTTGCTCTTTATGATCATGTTGTGGAAGAAACAAAGAAACAGAGGTCTAGATCCCAAATCACAGAAAATGACAGTGATCTCTTTGTGGATTTAGCAGCAAAAATCACCCAAGGTTTGAAGAACGATCTGTTGTTGAATTTGTGGCTCAGAACTTCCACTTTGTAGTTAGATGAGTTTAGCTGAAAGCCAAATAGAATCGCTTGTGTTATCTTTATTGTGAAAAGCATACCGTTCTTAAAAGCCACAATGAAGACCTGGCATCAGAAAACAGTTACCACTAGTTTTGGTATCCTTGATGTTGTTTTCCTTTTGCAAAAGCCACGGTGCTCTGCTCTTGGCACACACCTTGTGTGTATCTTAGTGGATGGATCTTTTGCCTTTGCTGCAACTGACCTCAGGTTGCTTCATGTTGCCAACTTACTGTGCAGCTTGGGACAGTATTTGCTCTAAGAGATGATGAGATTAAAAATCACTTAAGAATAAAAGCTGAACAAGAAAGGTTGGCAGTCATCCAACGGGAGCTCTTGAGCAATATACAAATGGGTGTGTGTATTGGACCAAGACCTCTCATCCCTTTGAGGCCTGCCAGCATCTGTGTTATCCTGTGGGCCCTGCTGTGCCTCAGAGGGAGGAGTCACCTACGCAGGGAAATATTTTATAGAATTTGGCTTTCTCAGTCTTTGTCTCGTATGGTCATACTGGCTTTGAAAACATGGCCAGTATTTTGTAGGCATTTGACCATCTTGCAAGCCTGTATATTGGTTTGAGTCACTGTTAGGAGTCTGGGACCACATAAGAGATTTGCTTGGTGGCTTCTTAGTCTTGTGTAAACAGCTGGCAAGGAGGTTGGAGAGGAGGTTGCACTAAATTCGTAATAGTCACTCCATACTGGAGAAACTTCAGAAAAAATACCATATTTTATTGAGTTTACAGTATTGTGTATTGTGATTGTGTACACAAGCACCAGACTTGCATACCTGCAGGTGCTGATATCTTGCTAATGATAATTTGTTTTATTTCCAATTTTTTGGTAGATGATAGTCAGAAAGGTCCCAAGTCCCATCTTGAAATTTTGGCTGAAATGCGAGACTACAAAAGGCGTCGGCAGTCATACAGGGCTAAGAATGTTCATATAACAAAGAAGTCTTACACCGAGGTGAGATTTTACACAAAAGTGCTTATTGTATATCAGCAAAATAATGATATATGCTTTTGAACAAAGGTATTCTCTCTCTTTTTCTGCTTCTTGTACCCTGCCTTATTAGAGTTGCAAACTACAGAGGAATCTTTTTGGTTTGTTGCATCGTTACAAATAACGGGAGCATTTCTGAATTAAATTTTCAATGTGAAACAAGCAGCAAGATATAGTTGACTGTCTATTTTAAAACGGTGTTATTTAAATTTATGGTGAAATACCTGTTCCTACAAATAAGACTTTCCATTCAAACAGTTGATATATAGGGTTTTGGGACAATTTTTTTTTTGGGGGGGGGGGGGGGGTGTTTACCTTCTGCTGTCTATTTGCTAGTTCAGGCCACTACCATGACATGATGCTTTTCTTATTGTTTTTTTTTTTAATGTATCTTAATCACCAGGTGATTCGGGATGTGATTGGTGTGCATATGGAAGAACTCAGCAATCACTGGCAGGAGGAGAATAGGTTGGACAATGCAGAGATATGTGAAGGAGGGAAGTCAAAATCTTCAGGAAGGTATGTCACAGTTGGCAAAGTCCCCAGGGATGTCAGCAGCCCAATAGCCTGTAACGACACCCTGCTACCTCTTTCTAACAGGACATATACCAACTAGGCTGATACACATACATAATTTATTTTATACTAATTCTGTTAAACTCTTACTTAGAGTACACAATTTCTTTCTCTTCGCTACTACGTGACAGGAAATGCCATGGTAGATATATTATAAAATAGCCCAGAGAAAAGGTTTTCCTAATTTACTAAAGGAGTAACCTTTACCGTTCTTTTCACTATGAATGCTGCTGTGCTATCAGGGAGTGTGGTTTATGTACACACATTTCTTCCTGTGTCAAGCAACGCTGCACACTCTTCCAAACATTTGTCACTGAAATAAAAATGGAATCGTGACCTAATGATGGTCTATTTGTGCTTCTTCAGGAGATCTTTGAGATGACAATGGTGTTGAAACAAACTAAAAGATGACACTTGTGGTGTTTGTTTTTAGCATTAAAATGAAGGTGAAGGAAAAGGCCATGCAGATTAGGCTTGCTGGGTTCTTCAGCTACAGGTAGCAGCTTAAGGTAGGTGGTTGAAGAGTTAGGGATTTAAAGCAAAACGGTGCCATCTCCTGTTTCATGAGCAGAGGTGATAATGCTGAGGGGCAGTGTTTGTAAGAAATAATCGCATTAAATAGTGTGCTGAGGTGTGCACCTATCAGAGCGTGGACTTTGGGCCTCTTTTGGGAGATATTGTATTTCTTAGGGAGATAGGTTTAATAAAACCTATGTCCTCTGTCTTACACCATTAGTAGGTGATTATCTTACAAATCTGGTACTGAAAACAGTAGTGACTGTGACACGATTTTTATTGAATAAAATAACCTTTTTTTTTTTTTCAGAAAGGAGGAGAGGCGATCGGCTTCGGTGGACTCACGGCACTCTGGGGGAAGCTGCAAGGATCCGGAACGCACCAGACACAGGAGAGAGACCAGCAGGAGCCCAAATAAACGGAAAAGGAGCCGCGAAAGAGGCAAAGACAGAGATTCTCGGAGAAAAAGAGAGAGGTGAGCATAACTACTGACAGAGGACTTCCACTTCTGAGCTGGGCAGCTGTAGGAATTCAGCGCAGAGAATGAGAATAGCTAGTCCAATTAAAAAGCTAGGCTCATCTCAGATACAGTATAACAAGCCAGTAGCGTGAGGCTGGTAATACTAAACAGAACATGCTGTGAGATCATAAACTGATCTAGATTTCAGCATTTACTCTCACACCTGAAAGGTGACACTTTCCCCAGCATGCTGCAGGACTAGCACAGTACTGTCACAGATTGTTTTACTCATGATCAACATATGCATAGGGGGACATGGTGTCTGTTGAACTAAGTGTGTTTGTTGTGTCTAATGCTGATTTCTGCTCTAGCTTGCACTGGGACTTAATAAATGGGAGTGTTTGTTATATGTATATACATACAATCACTTGACTAGCTTTTCCGTGGTAAATACTTCAAAACAATGCTGTTGCTCTTCAGTAGTTCTGGACCAGACCTTCTAATAGCATCAACGAGAGCACCTTTGTGCCTGCAAGACCGTAGGCGTGTGGGACCTGTGTCTGAGCAAAGACTTGGGCTCTTGTGCAGAAGCAACGCTGCGTTGTCCCTAGTGCGTAGGGAAGAAATGCTGTGGATAACTGCATGGGTGGGAATGATTGCCTGCCTCCAAATTGGCTTTGTTATACAGTGATGCCATTCATCCTAAACTAATTGCGACTGTCGTGCTGCATGACAAGGCTTTGATTAAAACACCAGTCTGAATGTAGTTACTTTCTTTCCTTAGAAGAGGACATGATTATGTTAAATTAGAGCTTTGCATTTTCTGAGTGTTTTTTTTTCCTTCAGATTCTGTCAGTCTGAGCCTAACAGCCCACACAATGTTTGTGGTTTCATTTCAGGGATGAAGACAAGTATCACAGCTATAAAAGAAGGAAGTAGAAACAAGAACCGGGTTGTTTTGTTTGTCAGCCAATTCAAAAAGTTACTTGCACAGGAACTGTCACTCCCGCTGTTGTGCCAGGGACAGTAACACCAATATTGGTGTTGCATCAGAGCTGCCCTTGGAGTCAAGAATGAAATGGTGTTAAGGTTTGTCAGGATGGAAGCAGTGTATATTAGAAAATGTGTATATCTGTAACACCAATGCAACTATTAATAAATTATGTTGATCTCTCTCATCTATTGGGTTTAGTCTGACAAGGCTGAAGAATGAAGGGGCTGTAGTAATTTGCCTTCCTGGCCCGTAGTTGGTGGATATAGAACAGAGCCAGTCCGTGCAGTCTGGGATGAATTACAAATGGAAAAGGCATGAGGAGAGCTCCTCTGTTTCCCTCCCTCCTAAGGACGCTTGGAATACTGCTGATTGATTGCCATTTTCAAACACCAGGTGCATACCCACTTCCTTCCAGAAATAACCAGGAGAAGTTCCCATCCTATAGACTAACATGTAAGTATTAGTGCTAGAGGCTGATAAAACAATAAGACTTAAGGGGTGCAGGTACATACTAAACTTACACTTAACTTCAGTGAGATTTTAATTCTCAATTTTATTATCAATTTCTAGTCCTGTTAATTCCTCACACAATTCCTCCAGCAAGGTCAGTCATCATCTAAGCTTATTAATGAAATAACCAACTATAAAAGAACAAGGTTGCAGATTTGTCTTTCCTACATACTTTTTTCTGTTTGATCAAGTTGCCAGGATAGGACCCCTGGCTTTGGCCTTCTCTGTCAGTGGAATCTCTCTTTTTTTACTGTAGCCACTAGTATCCTGTCTCTCACCTCAGTTGTTTCTGCAATTAAGTGTGACCATCTGTCACTAAATACTTAGTCTAGTTCTGTACCTACCACAGCTGTTCAGCTTAAGACCAAACTGAATTGTGTCAGGCGTTCCTGACCTACATGACAAATGCAGTATCTTTTTCTGTCTGAAAAAGACACATTTTAAAACAGGTGCCTAATTAGGCAAGTCCATCTAAGAATGGAAAAAGATATTTAAGTTCCCAAAGAGTCTTAAATAGAGGGAAAACCATATGGAACCATCGCACTCCTTCCTTGAATTGATGTTTCTACTTAGCTCAGCCACACAGTTTTCATGAAGTTCTCTTGAGTAAGGCTTGGTAAAACTGTTTGTTCAATAGAGCATGTTCATGCAGACAAGCTAGGCGAAAGACAAGCTGGTTTTATGTAAGCCAAAAAAAAGAAAGCCAGTGCTACCGGAAGCATAATGAGAAACACACCAATTACAGCTGTCCAGTCTTCTCTAAATTTAATTTTGATTATAAGAAGTAAATTTGCAAAGTATAGTTAAAGCCATAACAAAATACCTTCTACTCAGCATAAACAGATGAGTGAAGGTATCACTCCCAGGTGTGAGGCACAAGAAGAGGATAGCTGTGTATTCAATTAGCATCCACTGAAGGGCCATTTCAAGAGTGGGATAAAGAAAAGGAAGTGCAAGAAAAGAGGGCCTGTTTCTGTTTTAATGTGCAAATAATGATCCTTTGAACACAAAATTATTTTCTTGCACATATTTATTCCTTTTTTTTTTTTTCCTCCCTTCTCACCTGCTGCTGAAGAGTAGGCTTGATCAAAAGAAAGGGCTGGGGGTCAGAAAGTTTCTGAGCAACACCATGCCATGTTGTTGGTCACTGGAAAGGAATAAGCCTTGTTTTAGATCAACACTTTAACATGGTACATTTTGGTGTGTTGAACGGGATAAAACTGAGGGTTATATTAACTGTAAGCATGAGCAGCGTGATTAAAAGGTGGTTCTTACTGAAAATGGTCAACTGGTAATTGTAATGGCAAAACAAAGCAGTTCATTTGTGTGGTCCTGCATTTTTGAGCTCCCATGTACATGAAGCTGGCAGCAATCCAAGTGTACTGGATTGTACAAGTCTGTACAGCAAGGTTTTGGGAGCTGGTGGGGGGCTACAGGGGTGGCTTCTGTGAGAAGTGCTGTTAGAAGCTTCCCCCATGTCTGACAGAGCCAATGCCAGCTGACTCCAAGACCACTGGCCAAGGCTGAGCCCATTAGCAGCAGCGGTGGAAGGGCAATTTGCCATAGTTAGCACTACAAAACCTGAAGAGCCAAACCATTTAAGACCAAGAGCACACTAGATGTTTTTTCATGAAAATTTCTAAGGAGAAGTAATTCAGGAGAACCACAATAGAAGTTTCAGACTTGAAGTGGGAACTCCCAGTTTCTCTTTCTAGTTTATGTTAAATTTTACTCCTGCCATCATGGCTACACCCAAAGTGAAGATAAGATAGACTATTCACCTGAAATTACAAGTTTATGGAGAACCCAGAGGTGATCAATACATTAAAATTCCATGCACAGATTTTTTACTTACGCGTATTCTTTAATTCCTTGGAGGAATGCTTCGGTTTTCTCCTCTGGTATCTCCCCATCGATTCGGGCCAAATATGAGTAAAGGAATGAGAATGTTTCGAAGGGAATGCGAGCTGCTCCACCTTCTGGGTCTCTCGTTAAGATTTCGCAGGCGTGTTTCATTGAACTCAGTAAGGACTGCGGGGGGGTCAGTCAAGAAAGAAGAGAAACAGTATAAGCCATGAATGTTCTTTGCACATTGTGACAAAATCCACACCATAAACCACTAAAAGTGAATGTAAATGAGATGAAGGCTTTATCATCGTTACCTAGCTTTCAACCCCAAATTTACCTTCCAGTACAGGTCCAGGGACAGAAACAATAATGTAGTTTTAGAAGAGAAAGGAGCGGAAAATACCAGAATCCTGTGATTAAAGATGATTTTACGGGGTTGTCTGAGCCCCTTCTCCAATATGGCCAAACTGCTCTGTTCTGCTACTGTAAAAGCTCCAACGTCACTATACCTGGTGAGATGACAGATATATAGTGTGCGTGTGTATGTATTATCTCAATGGATCTAAATGAATTCTTGGCAGCAGTTAAGACAGATAAATCGACAAATCTCAGAAAATTCATATAGGTTTGATGATTTTTGTTACAACACAGGATTATATGGTATTAATTTTTAGCAGTGCTGATATTTACTGTTTTCTATATCTGTATGCGAGTTCCATTTTAATAGTTATTAGAAAAAGTACTGAGGCAAAAAGCATTCCAAGACTGTTTCAGTGCAGTCAAAGCCCAATAATGTGCGAGTTCCCTTAAAAACAAACATTCCTCAAAGTGTTAGTTCCAAATATTCTTTGAAAAAAAAAATCCTTTATTTAATACAATGTCTATAATCCAGTGCCCTAAACATGATACCGGGGAACAGATGGAAAAATTCAGCATTAAGCTACATTGAGTCAAAGACTGTTTGGATTCCATTAAAACAAAGAAACAGACAAAAAGACATATAAGCCTTTTTTAACCCAAGTAGTAATATTTTTACTATAACTTTTCTAAAATTTATCCTTACCTCTTTATTAACTGGAAAGCAATGACTTTGTATGTTTAATTTCCTACCAGTAGAACACCAATATTTAAAATAAATGCACTCTCTGTTCAAGATCTAGAAGAGTTATCGTATGATCCTTTAATAGTTGTACTTCATGTAGCTCCTCCCCTGTACGATGGCAGACTCTGCCCTCTGCAGTTTGCCACCCCTCTCCTGCCTCTCCAGGCTGTCACTGTCTCCCTCACACAACCCGACACAGCAACGTTATTCACATCGATTTCACAACGTTTGAACATCAATTTAATTTAACAACCTACCTGTATGGTCATTTCTCCAAGGCTGTAAAAATGTATCAGTGCTTTACAGAAAGACACTTCAGATGACTGGTGCTCTTAAGAAGTTCACACTTGTCTACTCTTGTATCTTAACTGACCCTATTCAACCATGAACAGAATTTACAGCTGCAGGAAATTAATGAAAATTTCTTTTGTGCATCTCCCTTTCTGGTTTAAGAAACTGAAGTTTAGGTTCCATTATGTAGAGCTGAAATCAAATCATTCACTTAATATCTGAAAGGATGGATAGATGGAGGCAAATTTAGTCTGTCTAGTCTGTCTCCATCAGAGTGATGTTCCTTGACTCTGTTTTTGTTTTTATTTGATTTTTTTTAAAATAAGTGATGTTGCTGTTACCTTTTTTTTTTTTTTTTTAAATGAAGAAAAGAGCTCAAACTACAAAATCATGTTGGGAGGGAGACTGGAATCAAGAAATACACAGTGGAAAAGAACACATGTATCTATACACACAATTGCATTGCCATTGCCAGGTCAACATTCAGAGCTTCCAGATATTGCAACATTCTCAAAATATTATTTAATATGTATTTTCTTTTTAATACCCCTTCTTCCCTACTGTAGAAATCATTAAAATCATTATACTTCATAAGAACATCAGCTTAGTGCATTTCATAGTCTCTTATTCTGTTGAAATGCTCTGCTGAGATTTTATTACTGACATTAAAAGAATTGAAAGTAAATTTAGTAACACTAACTGCTTCTGTAAGAATTTAATCAACTACACAATCGATTAAAAATTGATGCTTCCAGTTCTCCTCCATGGACATTTATGCTGATTCCATATGCATCATTCCTCTATCATCCTTTCTCTCGTGGTCCTAGCTCCCTGCAGACATGCTTGCTCTTCTACTGCCATCCCAGTAAACTAAGAACCTAGCCCTCTTCCTGGTTAAGTTCCTTGACCAAAAGCTGATGAAGGACAGAAATAAACATACAAGACACTTTGCCAGTTGCTGCAAAATAATTACCATTCTCTAAAGTCCATTTGCATTAATTGGTCTATGGCCTACGTCACATACAATCGTATACGACCATTTGCTTTTGGATACAAGGGCTCCTGCTGTGAACGTACCTCGCCAAGCACGCTGCACCCAAGTGCCAGAAACTTCATCCATTCCACCTCCTCACCGAAGTCGTCCAGCTGCAGGATAGCATCCAGCTGCTCCTCTGGCAAGCACAAGTCCTTCCATTTTTCCTTCAGTTCTGCAACATTCACCATGTCTTTGGTAGAAAGCTTTAAAAAAAATCACAGTAAGAACTCTGAAAACCAGCATGAAACTAAGAACATTCAGTCTCCCCAAACATCCCCTGGATGGATATCAGCATTGCTCAGCAGCACTGTACGCTTGATAAAGGCCACTTTGTACCTGTTTGTGCAAGATTTTAAGGAGTCCTGGTGTCAAACCGGCATCTGCTTTCTCTGTTGCTGCAGGCATTTCAATCCTCTCTTTCACAGGAAGGGTCTCACCTTTTGACAAGGCTGAAAAATACCTAAGGAAACGGGAAGAGGAACACACTTCAGTGCCTGTGGCCACCACAAGCAGCACAGCAGTCCCACAGTTCAGGGAAGGAATCCCATGCTCCCTGCAGGAGTGGCAGCACTCCGTAAGCCACCTGCTTATCTCCCCGTGCCCAGACACCACCTTTCTTTTTAGTAGAAACCACAATCTTTAGACTTTACACACTCCTTTTTATGACACTCTAGTAATTCTTAAGGCATTTAACTTATTTTGTGCATAATATACTCAGACCTTCTTGGTAAAGCAGAATGATTTATTAACATCAGAGTGTGCTCACAAACCAAAGCACAGGCTTTTCCCATTTGATTGATGGGCACCTGAGGACTCATTGGTTTAATATTCCCCTCACAGGCTACCTAAAAATCACAACTGGCTAGTTATGCTATATCTCTCTCATCAGTGTTTCTGCTATTTCTGTCCACTGCAAAATAAAGTTTAAGACTAGAGCAGAAAGGAAATTAGATGCACATCCTTTAAATTATAAGGCCACCACAGTGTTAAAAGCAACCACCTTTGCCACAAGTGGCCAGTGATGTGAACTGTGCAAGGAAAACTTAGTTTTCCGTTCAGTCAGTGATTGATAGGTCTAATTTAAGGGTTTCTCCACTTGTCCCCCCTCATCCAGGGATGTGCAACCACTTGCCAAGAGGCACAGCAAGCAGCACTGCAGAAGGGAACTAGCGAGCCTATAGAAATAGACACGTGGCAGGTGTGCACGTATAACACCTGGGCTATTTTCCAGCCGGATCTATTTCCCCATCTGGTTATTGACAGGGACAAGCACTACAGCACGAGCAGTGCATCTGAAACCTGCTTCGTGTGGCTCCCAGGTCCGCACCTTGCTCTGCTCTGCTCAGGTATCTCACACCACAGCATATTCCAGAACCAGAGGGGTGTGATCAGCAGCAACCTCTTGCCCATCTGCCATGGGTTCCTCCAATCAAGCTGGTGCAACCTTTAAGCAGAGGTTGGTGGCTGGCTGGTGGCATACCCATGGCAGTGTCCTACTGCCCCTGCTCTCACCAGACCCACGTCCCAGCAGGCTCAAGCTACCTGACAGCTCGCTTGGGAAAAGCTCCCTGCACATCCATCACCCGGAGGTACGCTGCATCCCACCTCCATCATGTTCCTAAGATACACCATGCTGTTTTAAGCTCTTCCCACTGCAACTGTAGCAACTCAGCTTCAGGTTTTTTGCTTTTTAATGGACAAGCCAGACTCCAGCCTGGCTTTATTAGCAGCCTCCCACTGCCTCACATACACAGTACAGAAAAAATGAGGGTGAGCAGTTGAGATAAAAGAAAAAAGAAATTAAAGAAGAAACTTTTAAAATCCTTAAATCAATTTTATAGTCAGAATTTTATTGTGTGGACTATCACCTAAAATTTGCAACTTTTCAAGTTATTTTCCTATTTCAGTAACATTAAGGCGACTCCTTAATTTTGTTCCTGGAAACAAAAAAAAAAAAAAAAAAAAAAAAAAAGAAACCTAAGCAAGCTTTAAGAATTAGAAAGCTATTTTCTAGGTTTCTTCTGAGTTCTAAAAATTAAGTCACACAAGAGAGGAGGGGGAAAAAAAAGTTTGGTCTTCGGGACAGAGGAATTAATAACAAAAAAATGAAGATGTATTTTTCTGTATGGAAATCAAACTGTTCCAGAAATATGCAATCCTAAACCACAATGAAACAGAAAATAAATCAAGCATTACACTATTTTTAAAAGGCTCACATGCTGCATTAATGCACAAAAATGTGTATGCAATATGCAGGTTGGTTTAATATTCAAAGCCAGCTCCCCTGTACAATAAATAAAGAGGAGCAGTGAGATTTTGTGGGTCCATGGGCACAACACTAAATCATGATGTGAACATCATACTTACGCAGCTGCCCACTGCAAAACATCATGAGGCTGAGTCCTAACAGCAGCTTTAGTAAATTGCTTCAGAATATCAGGTAGCTCAGAGGGGATTGTGATCTGCTGAGCACAAAACATGGTTTCTGGAAGAGGCATGGTTGGTTTGTGTTCAGTTATAACGACCTGAAAGAAATAAGAAAACAGGAGTTCAGAAATGCAGAACATGAAGGAAAAATTGTATGTGTATATGGGGGCCAACAGTGCTTGTACCCAAAGTCCCTCCTGTCCTACTCGACAGCTGGGGCTACTGGAGAACTGACAGACTCCAAAGGGGAAACAGATGAGCACTTAAACTTCATGGCAACACCAAGCAAAAGACTCGAGCTCAGACACCAACCACAGCTCTGGGTAAGGAGAACTGCTGCTTTAGTAGGTATCTTTAGATAATTTTAAACGGATTTTTCTCCTCAAACCTATCACAATATGAATTTGTAAAACAAATAGTCCAGACAAGTCCACACACACCCCAATATGAAAGCTAGCTACGCTGACAACACCCTACTGCATGCCAAGGAAAGTCTTGTAATTTTTGTAGAGAAGCAAGAGTATGCAGGTTACCAAGTCTCTACTGTGTTAACATACTCAAAAAATGCTGTAGCAAAAAGTTACAAATTTGTGCTCCTGGCAGAATTTACATCAAAAAATTACAGCAATGAACAAAACATTCACCTCTCCTGCAATTATGCATCACACTTTGCTCATGCAGCTTTACAGGCAAGATTGTTGTCTCCTTCAGGATGTAACTTACTTGTTACAAGGAATGCTATTCCCCAGGAGCTGAAAGAAGGGAAGGACATTGGTTATTCTACAGCCCTTCTCCCATTATAGCCATGGAGCATATTCGGAATGGGAAATCTGGGCACTCTCCTCATTAGTTCAAAGACAAACTACAGCCTACTTAAGTTGATTTAGCAATAAGAGCTGAAAAGATGTAATTTATTTGCAAAAGGGGAGAACAGTGAAAGCAACAGCATAAAGAAAGGAATCAACGTAAAGCATCCTTTATCCCTTTAGATTTACTTTTTAAGATGAAAATAAGAATATCTAGTAAGTGTCTTTCTCCTTCTATCATATGAATTTTCCTTTATTGGAAAAAAATGTTAATAAAGTCCACTATGGAGGCATGGGACTGCTGTGACTCAAGGCTTCTTTGAGGATCAAACCATACTTAGAACTTCATTCCTGGAGAAACACGAACAGGGTACAGCCTCTACATTACCTTACTGTGTTACCTCAACACAGCAAATCTGCATCAGGGAGAGACTTCAGAGTCTTAATTACTACATTGGTCACACACACAGAGTAATGATTTACAAAAGCAGCTCTAGCCAAGAGAAGCTGAAGGAAAAAAGTTGGGCATGAACTGGAGAACAGAAAAACCTTGGGGAAGGAATGCACATGTGTGCCCATGTGCCCCTAGAAAGCAGGCATGAGATCTGTTTTTCTATAGAAAGTCCTTAATGACAGTCACAGAAGGGCTGATGTTGGCAGGGATTTCTGGGGGTCCATCTGTTCCAGCTCAAGCAGGACTTAGAGCAGGCTGCTGAGGGCCATGTACAGGTGGGTTGTGAGAGAGGATGAGACGGGGATGAGACTCTCCAGGGATGGAGAGTCCGCAACCTCTCTGGGTGACCTGCACTTGGTCACCCTCATAGTGCAAAAGGGATTCCTGATGTTCTGAGGGAACCTCCTGTACCTACACGCACCTCAAAAGGCCGTGGGGTGAGCCCGCCTTCACAACTCTAACACGGCCTACTCTTGCTAAACACAAAACCCTCTCTCACCTCCGCCTTGCTCTCATTTTCTATTTTATTTTCTATTTCTCCCTTCACGCAACTGAGAACCAGCCCCGGGTGTCCTGGCTGCAGAGCTAAGCCCAGCCAAGACGAGCAGGCGGACCAGGCTTGCCCGGCTGCCGGCGACAGCCGTCCCTCCGCAAGCCAACGGGACCCCGCTTGGCTGCCAACGACCCCTTCCTTACCTGCCCCGGACGCCTCCTCCCCTCCGCCCGGGCCGCCCCCAGCTCTCG